>OVAX01000141.1:88177-121787 GCA_900406405.1 Lepidium africanum
AAAAAAAAAAAAAAAAAAAAAACTTACATCTCTACTAGATTTTCAACCGTCGAATTCTCAGCCTGCGGTGGGTCAAGTTGACGTCGTCGGAAACCTAGCTTCCCTCGTCTCATTGTCTCGTCAAATTTTTACTGGAACTCAATCTGATTTTGCTTAATTGCTGCAAAAAATTATAAAAAGCTAGTTTTTAGGGTCGTTCCTGAAAGAGAAGAGAACGAGAGAGAAACGTAAGGTTTTATTAAAAAAATTAATGATAACTTAAAAGTAACATTAACTATTTATAAGCATAATTTTGTTAAGTCAACCTAAACTTGAATATTTTTTACGCATTTAAGAAAGTTTGTATTTTTTTGCAACATTGCAAAAGTTGAAGATTTTTTTCCCTTTTTCTCATTTTATTGGAACTTAAAATATGTCAAAATGGAGTCCGGACTTAATTTAAGGCAATTTTTCTAGGAAATCAGTTACCAAAATGATTGAATTTTGGAGTCTTCGAATTTTTTATAATGAGTATTATAACTGTAGGGTCGAGTCTTTTGGAATTTTCAAGTTTATGAATATTGGTGTCACTAATTTAAAATTCATTCATGTATTTTTGGTAGGATTTAGTTTGGCATAAACTGAGTTTGGTTAACTTCTAGTAGTTTGTTAAGGATACCATCTTTATCTGAATATCCATTGGGTTCAATGTAGATCGGGTTGTGGTATTTTTCTCCAAAGTTTTCTAAAGAGTACAATCTAATTAATATTTAATTAGATATTCTAAGAAAAGCCAAAATGTAAGTAAAGATTTTGAATGTTTTGGTCTAAACTACTAATATATTTGGATTTTTAATTATATAACAAATGATTGAAATGAATACTTAGGTTACTCAAAATCAATATACAAAAAAATAATGAACTAGTTAAGTTTCAATTAATATACTGTTGGGAAAAATTCATTTTGACTAACTCTCCTTTACCATTATTTTTCAATTTATTATACCCCCAATAAATTTCTTAGATTTAACAATAATTATAAAATTACCTTATATATATGATAATATTGCACTTTTGTGTAAACAGTCACCTTTTATAATTGAGATATATATCACTCATAAACATAAAGATATTATAAATCAATCATAATAATGAATCGCTTGTCTTATTTTCTGTTTGTTAGTGTATTATTGATAAGTTTGAGTAGTGCAAAGATGAAAAATTCTGTACATTTCATAGATTCTCTTCGTTCGAACATTCTCAGGATTCATTGTCGATCAGATCAAGATGATTTAGGCATCCACTTATTGAGCTCAGGAGAAATATACAATATTACTTTCAATGATAGTGTTTTCAAAACTAAGATTAATTGTGAATTATGGCAAGGAGATTGTTATGCTAAGGTCAGAGCATATACAAGTGGTGGTCTCATAATTCATCATGGTAAGCAGAATTTTTGGTTTGTCAGAGAAAATGGAATTTATTTTACACATGGTAAACAGGTACCCAAATTAGAACATGGATGGGTCTGCACAAAATATTTAGAATTTGGACCATCTTTGTTTTAGTTATTCATGTCTTATGTATATGGAATGGATACCTATTAATATTGCAATATCAATATTATCTTTTTTTTTTGTCAAACACTTGAGTTTTCTGTGGTAATATAAAAGCAAAAGCAAATCATAAATCTCTTATAAAAAAATCCACTAATATTCGAAAAATAGTTTTGGTAAAGTGGTTGGGTACCATTTCTACTATTTTTCCTACTCAAATTCAATTTCAAGGAGTTGCACTTAATCCACGTGATATTGTTGAGAATTAATGGGGAATTGACTATGAATCAAGTCTTGTTATCCAATTATTGAAAAAAAAATCCGAATATAAGATCATAAATATATCTAACCCATAAAATCTTCCCTTCAAAATTTATTATGAGATCTAGCCTCCTTAATTACTATATTTCAAATCACCAAGAGAAGAAAAAAATAAGATAATTATATAAACTTCAATTTGTTTCCAAATTCTAAATGATTAGACACCAAATGTTATTGTAGATGAAATAAATAGTCCATAAGCAAATATCTTGAAATGAAAGATTTCCAAAGTTAAAAGAACAAAGTCTCAGAAACGGATGAATTACTGGGCAGGTCTTCAAACAAACCGTTTGGGTAAGGCCCATGACCAGGCCCAAAAGCCTTAACATGATCTTTAAGAGAGCGTTTGTGTTTAAAATCAGAACCACAAACGCAAACCCAACGTTTCCCACAATTCTTCTCATGGGTTCGCCAATCTCCTTTGACAGCCAAAAGCTTACCACAAATGCGACAAGCGTAAGGTTTGTGACCATGTTTGCGTTTGTAGTGCGTTTGGAGCGTTCTAAAGTCTTTGAGTGGCTTGGACCGAGGATGATCTATGTGGTTCCTACAACCTTCGACGCAACAGTAACAAGGAATCCCCAACATGGCTCGTGGTTGTGTGCCTTTTAGTGACTCTGGTCCTTTCCTGTATTGTGAACCGTGTCCCCACATGTGCATCTACATTCATATTATTAAGGATTCAACAAGGTTTACATTTAACATTAAAAAAAAAAAGAAAAACAAAGTTTACATTAAAATAAAAAATAAAAGCTAACATAATTCATGAAACTTATATATGATTCCTTTGCGCTGTGATAAATATTTTCATAAAAAGAAAAAGAAAAACTGTCATAATTTACTGCGCCAAAATTTTAAATTAATATTTCTATTAGATGATCGTGGAAATCCGTCAAGAATTCTCGACGGTTTCATGACAAGGAAAATTTCTGGTAGATTCTCAATTGTTGATAATTACCGGTCAAAGATTACAGTAGCCATTTCCATCGAGAATTTTGTTAAATTATTTTTCTCTTATTGATAGATCATAGTGATCTATTTGAGGATATATGTGGTAACGCTGATTTTTTTAGGAATACAGCTAGTAAACGACAAGTTGATTATACATGAAAGACTTTTAAAAAGTACTTATAATAAGACTTAGCTAGTTATATATATATATATATATATATATATAATCGTATAGTGATTGTTTAATTAACTTTTAGAAAGGTAATTCATATTTTCATATATGAATATATAAAGTCGTAACATTAGATAAATACGAAGATATAAGTTAAATATATTTCTTTAATAGGAAAAAAAAGTTGAATATATAACATATGCATGGAGATGCAATAATACGCATGAGATATATTTATATTGACTCGTACCTGAAGATTGTTGTAGCGATTGAATGTCTTGAAGCAAACATGACAAGAAAAATGAGTAAAGCCAATAAGTATTTGCTCCGGTGCCGGAATCCAATATGCTTTGCCGGAAACTTCATTGTCGATAGCTTTTCCGACATCATTATAAGTAACGACCTCTTTTCCATTTTTCTTAGGTTGTTTATTAGCACCATCGCTTTTCGACGATTTACCAAAACCAGGAAGACCAATGTGTAATTTCACGTCTACTTCTTGGTTCTTCTCTTGCTCGCTTTCGTCCGCATTTGAAAGGTTAGGGTTTAGGTCAAGTTTAGGGTTTAGATTGATCCGATCAATAAGTGGTAAAGGCTCAACGAAGGTATTGTGGTTAGGGAAGAGATTAAGGGATTGAGAATTGTGTCGAGGTTTATCAGAAGAAGAGCTTGAGGATATTGAGTATTGTGGTGACTCCATTGAATGTGATGAATAGTGGTTGAAGAGTGATGATAAAATCTGAGAATTTTTGTTTAGAGACTTCATTGCTTTTAGAAAAACAAAATTAGACTATATAGAATAGTAGTAATGATATTAAAGTTAGCTTTATATAATGATTGCTCTCTATAAAAGTAATTTAATGTTTGCAGTAACTTGTATAACTAATAATCATGCAAAGATCCTACTTACAGCAAGAGTAAATATAGATAAATATCGAATCTTCTGTATATCACTATATTGTATGATAAATAGCGTACATTTTATGTGTTTCATAATATTAAATATTTCTATTTAAAAAAAACTTTTAAGAAAGTACTTTTTCATAAAACGGTTTTTCCAATGTTTTAGTTTAAAATGATCTGACCAAGCATAAAAACTATACAAAATATCAAACTATATAATTTATATATACAATATTATGCTTTTTCGACCAAAAAAAAAAATATATATATATATATACACCATAGTAAAGGTACTTAAATTTTATATTGGACCATGCAAAATATTTTTAATACCAATAAGTTTACGTACTAACCACCATTTCCATAAAAATAAACAAATATCAAACTTTCTATATAATATATCATCAAACAGTCACGAGTTAAATTACATATTATCTAGTCACTAACATATATATCGTATGAATGGATAGTATATGCTTTAGGGAAGGAAGTGTGAACAAAACGAATAATAAATAAAAAAATATAGAAAAATAATTGTGAATAACGTACCAAAAAGAGAAGTGAAGTAGATGAGAATCTTGGAGAATGTGAAGAGCAGACACTTGAGAATGCATGTGGTTGAGTGAAAACAACCTTTGTTAATAAGTAATTTAATCTTCTCTGTCTCATCTCTTTGCCTAAAAATAGATTTAGAAAACGATGAACCTTAAATTTTGTGGACCAACCTCTTCAACTTTTGGTAATTTTTTCATTGCAGTCTTTTGACTATCTTTAGAATTTACGTAAAGCTTTTACTTATTCCACTATATTACTTACTGTATTTATTTTCATTTTCAGATTCTGGGTAATGGAATAAATGCTAATTTTGAATATATTTTATTGTTCTTGAAGATGTATTATTGTTGTTTAATTCATCTCTAACAGTCAACACTTGTAAACAAGATTTGACATGCTAATAAGAGAAATTTTATAATTAAGAAAGTAACCTACAATTTAAGATTTTAGTTTATTCTTTTATTTTATTGATTGTTTAGACAGTTTACAAATTGATATTACAAAATTATTAACTTATTTTTAAAAAATTGTATTTGGTCAAGTGCTTGAATCTATTTTTATTGTTTGTTCTATTAAAGTTTGATTTTAAAAAGTCGCATAACCTTACATTATTTTGAGGATTTGGACTTCAAATCAAACTTTGTCAACAGAATAGTTAACAAATTAAATTTAGTCAAGTTTAGCCATGTCCACAATTCATATTAGCCAATGAATTACAGTCATTTTAAATCTATCATAAGAATGTTAAATTAAACAAATTTTGTACCCAATTTTTCTGATAAACTATAATTAATAGTCTAATATTATGAACATGCTGATTACACTTTCTTTATTCTAATAATTAACTTCAATGTATAATGAGTTTTGTGTTTTTTCCTAAATTAAGATAGGAATTACGAGTCGAATGATCTAAAGCAAGTCCAATCGATACCAAGGACGGCCCACGTGGCTAGTATCATATGGCCCAATTTTAGCTTTTTACTCATTCTTATAATTAAATTTTACAATTTACTCGACAATTATAATATATGAACTTTATCATATAATGCTTTAGTTTAAGTGCACAAAAAAAATGCTTTAGTTTGTGATTAATGAGTTGATTTTTGGAAAATATGATATAGGCTATATCATTAGGTGATTGTTATTGTCCATTGACATAAATTAATCTTGTTTTGTAAATATATACGTTATTTTTTACTACTGTTTGTTTTTGAGAATACAGAATACCTAATTTCCTTAAATGTTCATTATTAGGTCACTAGGAAATTGTGAAACTGGTAAAACTATTCTATAGTCATCAATTTTGGCCATTTTACATAATATTAGCAAAGTCAAGTCCTACAAACATATAGCATAATCACTAGATTTACCATATTAACATATATAGTTAATAAAAATTAATGTTATTCAAAGTTAAAACTAATATTGTGATTTCAAGTTAAAACTTGTGGATACTGTGATTTATACCATATATAATTAAATGTCATTAGATAGTTGAATATCAATATCTATAATTTATAATAATTTTAGGAGAAGTGTCTTTTGTAACAATGAAGAGGAGATTATTATAACCCAACAATGAAGAGGTGTTGCGTATCATGACTTAAGTTTAGAGTTTACAACAAATCACTCATGTTTGATCAATTACAGATTTACAACTCAAAAACCAAGTGATAATAAAATGGATTAACTTCTTAATCATATATTAGACTAAAATGATATCAACTACTTCTGATCTGATGGAGATATCAATTATATATATTCGAATTCATTGCTTTTCCAATGCTTAGCAATGTTCTCAAACATTGGATCATTTGTGTTTGGTGTTTTCAAAAGAGTTTGATTTTTTTCTAAATTGCTCACATTGAATAGAAAAATTCCCAAAATATTTTTAGCAGATAATAATTAATACAATTAGCTTATATACTTTAGATTTTTAGGTAAATGCTTTTAGTCAAATATTTTTTGCCAAATGATCGAATATCACTTATATTGTCTTTTTTATTCGAATTTGACTCTAGTTAGACTCCAAAAAATCATATATGTCCTATATTATTAAAATTTAAAAGGTTTTTTTTTGTAACTCAAGAGTTCTCAAATCTTATAGAATGAGTTTGGACTATTTTCTTAGGAATGGTGCAGCCCACAGATAGATTCTCATCTTCGGGTATTCAAATTGGTCGAAAACATGGACGCATATCCGTGTAAGGGTGATTAGGAAAATGTATTTTAGTTTCGTATACTAGGGTAATCGAATCTACAAATTTTTTAAAGTTTTAGGCCTGCCTTTTACTACTTAACCACAAGCTTCCTCTCTAAATTTAAAGGTTTTAAGTATGAGTCAAATATTATGATCAAATTGTTGTTGAGAAACAAACAAAAATACCTTAGTCATTTAGTTGTAGTACTCAATAATTTAATTCGACTACTCTTCTATCTACTTTTTCTTACTTCACACATGCTGAAATATCTACCTAATTTAGTTAAGTAATAATTTTTCATATTTCAAAGAAAAATTGTCGCAAAAATAAACTTTCTTGATTACTATTTGTAAACCTAAAACTCTAAAAGACATAATCGTAAACCGATATTTATTTCTAATTACGACAAGAAATATATTCCGGTTTAACTTCTTTTGCCAAAAAAAATAAAGAACAAAAAAGTTTGCTTAGTTGCTACGAGCAATAACCAGTGCGAAGCAGCAACCACTAACCGCTTCTTCTTCTCCTTATCATTAATTGATATCCTCCTCCTCCTTCCATCTCTCTCCCCAATTCACAAGCCCCATTTACGCTGCATCAAATCTTTGCATTTAAAGACAAAATAGAAACGCCATTTGATTCGATTCGCAGAAACACCAACCTCTCAGCTTTTCTCTTTTGTCGGCAACAACAAATCTGCAGCATTTCTTTTCTGGGTTCTGTGAATTTCGTGAGCGCAGAGCTTCTGGGTATCAGTTCTATTCGTTTGATGGAGAAGAGGGTCTTCTTATTGCTATTGATTTTGGTTTTCGGGAATCTAACGTTTACTGCCATCGCCGACGGCTTCACCGTTAGGGTTCCGTTTTGTGCTTCGAGGTCTGCTATAGATTATATATTAGGGTTTCGTAATCAGACTTGTCCCGTTTCTGATTCAGCCGAGCATCCTCAATTTGTTGCCGTCACCGAGGTATGTTCGGGAGAATCTTTATTGATCTTCAAAATTACGCTATTAAATTTGAACTTAGAGCTCGGATTTCGATTATTAGGTTTCTTCTTAATTGGAATTATCAGTTCAATTATCGGGTTTTGGATTCTATATCAAAAGAATTTGTTATTGCCTCTTATAAATTATATCAAAATGCTGATATAATTTCTAAATTTGAATACTCTGCTTTTGTTTGATGTATTGTTTTTTTTGAATGTGAAGGGTGATGAGCGTTGGTTGCAAATAGCTATGGATATGATTCATAACAACAAGTGTGATTATGTGGCTTTGCTTTTCTATGCATCTTGGTGTCCATTCTCTAGGTCATTTAGACCAAGTTTCGATGTTATCTCTTCACTTTACTCCTCAATTCCTCATTTCGCGATTAAGGAATCATCAGTAAAGCCAAGGTGAGTCTTAAAGCCCCACTATCTCTTCAAGTTAGCATCAAACGAGCTGTTGTTTTGTTCTGTGATGATGATGATGATGATGATTGTTTGATTACTTGTTGTAATGCAGTACCCTCTCCAAGTATGGAGTTCATGGGTTTCCTACTCTCTTACTTTTGAATTCAACTATTCGGGCACGATACCGAGGGACCAGAATGCTTGATTCTCTTGTTGCTTTCTACACTGATGTTACCGGTAAGGTGTTTTGTTCTTACAATTGTTCTCTTATTCATTTTAATATATCCAGTCTCTCTACTGTGATGCGGATAGTAGTAGTTTTGCATGTTTATTATGGGCGAAAAAGTTACAAGAGAGATGACTTTGCTTGCAAATGGATAAGCATTATTGCTTTAAAACTCTTTCTATGATCTTTAGGAATAGTTTAACCAATGGAACTAACAAGAGAATTTGTAGGTATTGAAACGCTGGATAAGACTCCTCTAGAGAAAACAATATCAGTTCCCCATCTTGGCAACCAAAACAACACAGATCCAGAAAACTGCCCCTTCACATGGGCGAGATCACCTGAGAATATGCTTCGACAAGAGACCTATCTGACGCTTGCCATTGTATTCGTCCTGTTGAGATTGTTCTACATAATATACCCTACACTTGTTATGTTTATGAAATTCACTTGGAGACGGATTGCACAGAATATGAGACTGGAAAGCCTACTAGAACATACTGTTGGGTTTCTGAGTCGATCTGTACAACTATGCATGCAACTTAAAGAGCCTTGCAGGAGGAGCAATCTGCAGGGAGGAGCCATGAACGCCAGAGCATGGGCCTCTAAGTCTTTGGCTACTGTCTCGATTGGGGATTCAAGCTCATCAAACAGAAGAAATTCATCATCTCAGTGACTTTATAAGAATTCCATTATATAGCAGTTGTGATCGGCTAAAATGTTTGGCTGTATTAAGCATAATGTTACAGCTTCTCAGGTTAAAGTTTTGCCTCTTTCCTGTATTATCAGCAGTTCCTCGGGATCAACAACTTTGGAGAAGGCTCAAATCATAGCTGAACATTTTGTAGCAGAAGTGTACATGTCACTAGATGGCAAGGTTATATAAGTTAATTCATGATTTCTGTGTCAATATTATATAAGAATCGATCTTTTGCCTTCATTTGTTTCCTCAAGCGTCTTCACGTACTTTCATAGAATAACCCAGGCAATCTTACAAATTACAATCAAAGACTTGCGCTAATCTATTTGGTAAGTCTCAAAAGACCAAATCTTCCGCTAATCAATATCTACAACTGCAACATCATTCTTCAGTACGTGTGAAATGTAGTTTTTGATTTTCTCGCTAACTTGCGGATCTGACGCTCTCTCAGCAAGATTGTAAAAGAGAGTATTACCCTCTGGGCCACTTACTTTCTCCTTCTGCAAGAACCTGTCCAAAATGACGAAGCATTTTGAGAAGAACTTCGGAGACCGATATTTTGCGTATACAGAATGAAAAACACATATGACTCGGGCTACAGAAAGGTTTCACCTTTGTTGGACTAAAGTCTCCAGAGCCTGTTTGTTGTTCCCAAACACAGGATTATGCTCATCACTTTCACGCAATCCCATTCGCTTTAAATGATGCCAAAGTGTTTCTAAGTATGTGGAGAAGAGAAAAGACGTCAACAAAACAATTCCTCAAACAATACAAAAGGTCTTACTAAATTAGCAACTGGCAAATTCTTCCTTAGATTGAAACTATAGTAGATAAACCATAACAACATTGCATCGAACTAAAAAGATTTGTCTTAAAGAGATCAGATACCAATACCTTCAGGGATTTTACCTCCTGCAAGCTGCACAATAGCAAGAACTGCAAATGTGAAGCCAGTTATAGGACTCATGGTTTCTTCTACAATGTATTTCCTAAACACATCGCTAGGCAATTGACTTACGAGCACATACGATTTAGAGTCAACAGAACCTGAAAATAACACAACAACATTTAGCTAATCTAACCAAAGCACATAATTTGATCAAAATGTGGTGCTTCTTATTATAACACAATGACTCTCACTCTGTGATTGAGGAAGCCTAGTTTGACCAGTAGAAGAAGACCGAGCGCGTTGAAGCTCTTTCAAATCATAACCAAATACATCTGAAAGCTTTCTCTTAGCTTCATTAATCACATAAGTCGCGAGGTTACGCTGCCGATAGTTCTTAGTCACCATCTGAGTCAAATCTTCTCGTTTAATTGGACATCCTGAGTTTTGGTGAAACTTGAATAGTATGAATCTAATCACCTCCGAAACTAGCTTATCAGTTTCCTGAATTTTTCAAATCAACAAAAATCAATCTCAACACCGGATCATATACATATCGAAATAAAAAAATTCCCAAATTAAATCTTTTACCTCCTTCGATATATCAAATTGAGAGAGAGCATCTGATTCATCAGCCATTCTGTAATCAAGAACCGAACCAAATTAGACGCAAATCAAACACAGAAATCTAAGAATTGTTTCGAGAGATTTACGATATTGAGAGAGCGACGATTAAAGCTTCGTAAAACCCATGAGGTTAAAGAACGAAGTGAAAGCCTCTAATTCAAAGAGAGACTTTTAAGAAGTGGGGACAAGTGTGTGTGAATTGATTCGCATGACTTAAAAATCTAACCGTTGATATTCGTCGTTATCAGTGTTTGAGGCTTTCCACTAATCACAGACTTTATTCTCAGCCGTTGATTTTACTTCTTCTCTGGGAAACCAAACCGCCAAAAATTCCTTATTATGTTATTACATCGTCGTCACTGCAGTTTACCTGATCAGAACGAAGACTCACTCAATTCGACTAATGGGTGGTATTTATAAATTTGAGTTGACCAAAAAAAACGAAGAGACACAATTTGTTCAACCGATCGAGAGAGAGCAAGAAAGAAATCAATGAAGAAGGAGAGAAGAAAACAAGTTTACTTGGCGAAACTGTATAAGAAAGCTGAGAGATACGATGGTAATAAAACAAGTGTTCTGTTTTCTCTGTAATCTTCGAACTCTGTTCACTAGTTATGTCGGAAACTGTACGGATTAGGAACCTCCTTGTTTTGTAATTATAACAATGGGATTAAAAAGCTTGATGATTTAATATGCTATATGTTTTTATTGGTGAAGCAGATATGGTTGAAGCAATGAAGAAAATTGCACGTTTTTATGGAGAGCTAACAATTGAAGAGAGGGCTCTATTATCTGTTGGGTACAAAAATCTGATTGGTGCTAAGAGAGATTCATGGAGGAAACTCTCTTTTATTGAAAAGAAAGAAGAATTAAGAGGAAATGATCAAAATGTGAAGAAAATTAGAGATTACAAAACTAATGTTGAAAATGAACTCTCCACGCTCTGTTACGAAGTTTTGAGTATTATTGTTGATAATCATCTTTTACCATCTGCAACCTCAGGGGAAACCTCTGTTTACTACTACAAAATGTTAGTACAATTGTGATCTAATATCAATAAGAAAGAGTAAATATCACACAGACTTGGTAATTTGGTTGGATTTTGCTATGTTTTCATTAGGAAAGGAGATTATTTCAGGTACTTGGCTGAGTTTAAGTCTGGTGCTGATCGCGATGAAGCTGCTAATGAATCACTCAAGGCTTATGAAGTATGTTTACCATTTTTTTTACTCTCTTGATCAAATGTAGTTTATGACATAGAATTTGACAAAAATACTAGGCGGTGGTATTTTAATAGTATTAGGACCGCGACATCAGAGTGTAAATTCGTAGAGGTTCCAAATTTAACGCTCCTAAGAATTTAAAAAATCATTTTCTGGTCAAGTGAGCATTGGGCTTAGACTCATGATTTACGTTGTCCTGAGATTGGTCGGGTGGTAAAAACCTAGATCACGAGTTATTGATAATTATTGATATTTTCATATAGGCTGCAACAACTTTAGCTAGCTCAGAATTTTCTCCTGCACATCCAATTAGAATGGGTTTAGCTCTCAACTTCTCGGTCTTCTACTACGAGGTCTTGAATTCTCCAGAACGGTATTGTCCTGCAACTATAATCAAACATTAGAGTTGTACAAAACATTTTTTTCTAAAATTTCTTGATAACCCTTTCTAGAGCATGTCATTTGACAAAGCAAGCAATCGTTGGATCAATCACCGGGCTCTGCAGACTAAGTAAAGATTATTACGAAAATTACACAATCATCAGGCAGATTCTTATAGACAATCTCACTTTATGGACCTCTAATCTTGAGGAATCAGGTAATACACACACACACACAAGAGATTCAAACTTTATTACAACTTAGCATTGAATGAATTTGCTTTCTCTTTCTGTCTTGCAGGTGAATAACCCACAAGATGAGGTAAGCAAAATCTAATCGAAAAGCTTTTTTAACACTTTTCTTACTTTCTTTCATAATATTGAATTCATGATTTTAACTTTGCAGAGCTGATGAAGTTGAGAAGCTACAAGCCAATACACTCCTTTGGCACTTTTATCTATCCATCATTTGTTACTCTTTATTGCTTTGGATTTATGTTTTTTTTTTTTTGACATTGAATTGAAAATTTGTATCGTCTTATTGTCTTGATATCAAAACCTCTTCATTGGTTGTACTCCTTTGTTATACATCTTTCTTTTTTCTTTTGACATTGACTATTTATACTTCAATCCCAAAATATCTAACAAACACTATAGAGAGATTCGCGATATTGGTTTGAGTGATGAAGAGAGGCTTTTAAGCAGTGTGAATTGATTCGCACGACTTTTATTAACTAAGAGGCGTGGGGCACACAAAACGTCTAAAATCTAACGGTTGAAATTCGTCGTTATCAGTGTTTGAGGCTTCCCACTAATCATAGACTTTATTCTCAGCCGTTGATTTTACTTCTTCTGTGTGAAACTCAACCGCCAAAAACTCCTTATTATATCATCACGAAGACTCAGTTTGTTCAATCTGATCGATTTCGAGAGCAAGAGAGAAATCAATGGAGAAGGAGAGACAAAATCAAGTGTACTTAGCAAAACTGAACGAGCAAGCTGAGAGATATGAAGGTAATTAAGAAGTGTTATTTTTTGTTTCTCTGTAATCTTCGAACTCTGTTAACTAGTTATGTCGGAAACTGTACGGATTAAGAACCTCTTGTTTTGTAATTATAACTATGAGATTAAAAAGCTTTACGCTTACTATGCTGTGTGTTGTTGTTGGTGAAGCAGATATGGTTGAAGCAATGAAGAAAATTGCGGGTTTTGATGTAGAACTAACAATTGAAGAGAGGAATCTTTTATCTGTTGGGTACAAAAATGTGATTGGTGCTAAGAGAGCTTCGTGGAGGATACTTTCTTCGATTGAACAGAAAGAAGAATCAAAAGGAATTGAACAAAATGTGAAGAAGATTACAGAGTACAGGACAAAGGTTGAAGATGAACTCTCTGAGATCTGTTACGATATTTTGAGTATTATTGATAAGCACCTTTTACCATCTGCAACTTCAGGCGAATCCTCTGTTTTCTACTGCAAAATGTTAGTACAATTGTGATCTAATATCAATAAGAAAGAGTAAATATCACACAGACTTGGTAATTTGGTTGGATTTTGCTTTTGTTTTCATTAGGAAAGGAGATTATTTCAGATACTTGGCTGAGTTTAAGTCTGGTGCTGATCGTGATGAAGTTGCTAATCAATCACTCAAGGCTTATGAAGTATGTATACCATTTTTTATTCTCTTTATCAAATTTAGTTTATGACATAAAATTTGACAAAAAAAACTAGGCGGTCGTAATTTAATAGTATTAGGACCAAGACTTCAAGGCCTAAACTCGAGGTTTCAGGTTTGACTTCCTATAAACTTCACCATTTCCTCGTCAAGTAAGCAGTAGACTTTGGTTTATTTTTACATTGTCCAACCACTCCTTGTATACTAATCGACCAGGCGAAAGTAGCCTAGTGGTATTAAGACTGAGATCTCAGGGTGTAAATTCGTAAAAGTTTCAGATTTAGCACTCTTGGGAACTTTAAAAATGGCCAAGTGGACATTGGGCTTAGGCCAATGATTTACATTGTCTAGCCGTATTCCACGGCCTAATGGATCTGGAATTAGTCGGATGGTGAAAATTCAGGTCACCAAAGTTATGAAAAAGAAAGTCTGACAATTTGAATTGGTCTTTTCATATAGGCTGCAACAACTTCAGCTAGCTCAGAATTGTCTCCTACACATCCGATTAGACTCGGTTTAGCTCTCAACTTCTCGGTGTTCTACTACGAGATCTTGAATTCTCCAGAACGGTAATGTCCTGCAACTATAATCAAACATTAAAGTTCTACAAAACATGTGTTTCTGAAATTTCTTGACCTTTTAGAGCACGTCATTTGGCAAAGCAAGCATTTGATGAAGCAATTGCCGAGCTAGACAGTCTTAATGAAGATTCTTACAAAGATAGCACTCTTATCATGCAGCTTCTTAGAGACAATCTCACTTTATGGACCTCTGATATTGAGGAAGCAGGTAATAACACACACGAGATTCAAACTTTTCTTTAAAACTTTTTTACAAATTAGCATTGAATGAATTTGCTTTCTCTGTTTGTCTTGCAGGTGAACAATCTAAAGACAATAACCCACAAGATGAGGTAAGCAAGATCTAATCACAAAAGCTTTTAACACTTTTCTTACTTTTTATTCGTGATATTTAATGCATGATTTTAACTTTGTAGAACTAATGAAGTTGAGAAGCTACAAGCCAATACACTCCTTTGGCACCAAACGGTTAAAACCTTCTGTTCTTTCGAGAAGATTTTTGTGTTTGCGAAAATTTTACATTGAACCTATCATTTGTTACTCTTTATGGCTTTGGATTTTACGTTTTATTTTCTCTTGTTTTTGACGTTGAAATGAACATGTGTGCCGTCTTATTATCTTGGTTCAAAACCTCCGAAAAATGTCCTCGTTTGCTATAATGTCCTGATCCATGTATCAACTTCCAAACATATATCACTGGGGTAATATGATTACAGAATTCTTAATGGTAACAGGACCTTTTACAGTCATTATACATACGTTTTAAAAAACCAAAAACATGATCAAACAATACTAGTAATCAGGTCCGGCTCTATATATCATTCGACTCTGTTCAATATAGATAAATGAACCTTATTTTCTAAGTAAAAAAAAATTTCTTGAAAAACTTGGCCTTCAAATACACTAAATTTTTTTGAAAAAGCATTTGGACAATGTGCAAATGCACTTGTTACACAGCCCAAGAACCGGCGCTGCTAATAATAAAGTGACTTAAAGATTCTAAATCAAATGGAATTAAACAGAAAAACATCAAGATAGTAACAAATCACTGATGATGAATACATGGTATGATGATTGGTTACATATAAAAGGTCCTGTACAAACGATATGTTTGATTTTTTTAATATTTAGTTTGGAACGGCTTTATGAAACAACCATTTGCAAACAAGTATTTCAAACAGCTGTTTATGGGCGTTTGAATATTGTTAAACGGCCGTAATTTGTAAATACAAAGAATAATATATTTTTGCATTTTATGTATAATTATAGTTTAAGGAGCGATATAGGATTTACATTATGGTTCGAGACAAAAAAAATCATTTGTTCATATATAGAAAAAGAGTATAAATATGCATCATTTTGAAAATAATAATTTAATCTATATATTTATTTTTATATCACAAATGTTATACTATAAGTTATTGCATAATTTTTTGAATAATTATTCAAATCAAATTTTGCATACTAATTTTTATTGTACTCATTTTAGTTTTACTAATCAATATTAATCTTTCAACATCTTTATTTAAAAATCTTTTTTGTCAACCGCTATATCTTCAAACAATTGTTTTTAAACACTTTCGTTTCAATTTGGTGTCACCAATTGAACCCTTAAACTAATATTGCATGTATCACATCAACCAACTTTTAATATTTTTTATTTTTCATTGCTCATGCCTACAATTCTTTCAAGTGGCACGAATGTTCATCAAAGTTTAAAAATCCCAAATAAATATTTACTCAAATCTCAATATATAATTGAAAGAATGAAGTAAAAAAATTAAATTGATATTTATCCAGTCGCAATGAGATCACATAGGTGACTTTTGATGATAGCACCCACCTCAGATGACGCTTACGGTTATTAATATTTTAACGATTTGACTAATAGTCAGGTAGTGCACAATTAACCACCAAATTCTTTTTTTTTCTCTTTAGGATGATATCGAAAGGTCCAATTCATAATCAATTTTTTAAATGTCTAAACATCTGATAATATTATATAGGAAAAATACAATTATTTAAAATCAAATTTATTCAACAATTATGTAATTCTAGGAGTAGTGTAAGTGAGGATAAGACACAATGTTAGAGCTGAATCATGACGAGTGTGGAATCAAAAAAGACTCTGTTGGAGGTAGCAATCTTGATACATAACAAAGATGGAGAAAAATCATATGGTACTTTGTAAAATCACTAAATAAGTATTTAAAGGCGTAACATACTAACTATTAGATAAAGATAAACTCATGGACCAGGAGAGGACATAGGGCTCACTAAAGGTAGCGGTAAGGTCTCTTCACAAAAATACTTATATAGCTTTTCAATTATTTAATTGTTAGGCATGAATATGCATCTGAAAAGGTCACATACTAATTGTTGATACTTGAAATCAACCTTCCAAATAATGAGTATTCGGGACCAAAATACTAAATCAGATATTAAAGTTTAGTGGTCACAATCTGAAAATCGAATCTTTATTAAAATCCTTAGGAACAAAGTATAAAAAATCGGAAAGGTCGAGAACAGAAAAATAAGCTCTAATTTCTGGACTATTCAAAGATGATCGTCCCTCTCCTTTTTTTCTTTCCTTTTATAGTCTCTATCCCTTGTTCCTATCTCGGAAACGAACTCAACGGCTCGCCCCGAATCTGGCCTTGACTTGATCTCCCTTTTTTTTGGAGCGACGTGTGTGATTGTGAAATAAATCGTCCAGCTCGGATTTTTGCGGGTTCGGTGGTCGATATTCTTTTTGGGTTTTGGTCAATCTAGATCCACTCACCGTTGGGTTTGGGCCAAGTACCATGGAGATATTATTCCAGTATGAAAAATCCGTTTTTGTGAACATGTGTATCAAATTAACATTTCTTGTTTTCCTCTCCCACAATTCTACAAACTCATAGTAAGAATATAAAGTTCGCTAAAAATATTCCAGTGACAAGAGAAAACATTATAAACACACAAAAGTATATATACACTCCCTCAATAATCTTCTCAGATCAAAGCAGAAAATAATTTGTTTTTCTAAACCAGCTCATATGATACACTCTTTACTTACCCAAACCACAAATCAAACCAATGAAATCACCAAACATTGGGAAAAACTAATCAACCATCTTACACTAGATGAAGAAAAAAATATAAAACAAGTACAAGATCGTCTACTCTTCAAAGTCAACTTATTGATTTGGTTTCTTCCATTACGAATTTGTTTTATCATTTTTTTCTTGATGAGTTTTAAAAGATCTTTCATCACCTTAATCTGACGACAATGCAAGAGATATCATCTTTACTATCTCTTCTCAATGCTTCTGTTGTTAGTTCTTTTGCTGCTTTTAATGGATCTTTGATTCTTCTAGCAATATCAATGGCCTCTTGGTTAGCCATCACCTATAACCGTTTACACATGGAAACCGATTCAGAACAAAACCGCCAATCAAATCCTTCACAAGAAAAGAATATAACTTCTTATACCTTCCATAGACCATCACTAGCAAGTACTAAAACATCTGTATGATCATCAATCGATGAATCTTTAATGTCTGGATCTGATCTTAGATGTGTTTTGAGGCTTTTATCCCCGAAGGCACGGGAAACTGCTAGCTGTCCGTTAACCCGAGGAACATCCCCTGAAAGAGAAAGAAAACATGTCTTGAGGTCTGATGTTTGCAACATTTTTCTTAATATGATTGTGTCATCTAAAGAGTAACCTGGCATGTTTGATACAAAGCCTCCTTTATCCTCAATGCTCAACCTTTCAGTGTGAGGCTCATGATCTATAGTCATCTGTATTGCCTGGCCATTTCGAGATAGAACAGCCCGGGAATCACCCACATTTGCAACCCACAAATGCCTTCCATTCATCAGAATAGCTGTTACAGCCGTTGACCCACCACGGCCTAAGTCAGAATTATTTGATAGAATGGTTTGGTCTGTCTTTTCATATGCAGCAATTATTGAACTGCGAGGATCATACCTAAAATGCTCCTGAATACATACATCGATTTAGATCATCAATAAGAAAAATGTTCCAAACACAAAACCGGAAGATGCTTTAAAAAGCCTCTAATAAAGAACAAATATCTGCAGACCTCTTTGAGGATATTGGAGAATAAGTGCTTCTGTAGATAAGCAGGAACACGTTCACCCAAATGACCATCATAGATAGCAAATAAACCGAGCTCATTACCGTCGAATTTCATAAATTTCGACACATGATAATCCTCCATTGGATGATTAGCTTTCCCTTTCACTAAACTGTAACCAAATTTAATCTCTCCTTCGCTATTTTTCCCTTTTCCAGAGCTACTTGAAGCCCTCCCAACAATGAGCTAAAGTGCCAAAACAAAAGACACAGTAATATATAAGAAATTGTATACAATGCTCAGAGAAGAACTACCAAATCCATGACACAGAAACAGACAACAGTTACACATATTGTTTAAGACTTTAAAACCAAATTTGACCTCTTCTCAGACTCATCAAGCAGCATCTTAACTAATTAACTTCTGATGCCTTAAACATTTAACAACCAACACTGGCTCGATTTATATATTGAACAAGCTTTACCATCAATATCAAGAAGAATCAATCTAACAAGTCAATGCAAATATTACCAAGAAGAAAGAGAAAAACCAGATTTGAGTTTTACATACATCGTAGTCTGAAGAACCGAAGCAACAAAACGACGCCATGAGAGTCAGATACTTGATTATAAATCCAACTTCTGCTTCAATTATTCAACAACCTGAAAACACGAAAATCAATAAAGACTTTATAAAAAAAACGAGAAATCAGACAGAACCCACACGAAAATTACCTCAAAATCGGAGAACCCAGATGCAAAAATCCATAAAGAAAGGATAAATTGGAGTGTACCAATACGAGGCTTGGAGCAATACCGTGAAGAAAGGGTTATTGACAGACTCTGTAATGTACTTTGCTCAAAAAGTCTTTGATAAAACCACGGAATTAGTGGAAGACGACGACGAACGAGTAGACTTCAATTTTGCTGTTTTTTTAAGAAATATTTAAACAATTTAAATGAAATAAATCGTCTCTTTCCTTGTTATTGGGCTTCGGTGGTTGACTTTGTTGCCGTGTCTTAAAAGCAGAGTCTCTGGCTTTTTCCTCTGTCTTTGTTTTGGCTTTTTCTAAATTTTTTGTCTGAAAATAAATAAGCCGAGGACATGATTCTTGATTGCACTAGTCTAATCAGATTTGTCTCCTTCCACAAGAAACAAAAAAAATCTAATATTAAAAAATATTTATCCCTTAAGGACAGGAATTAAGTATGTTTTTTATTGGGATAAACTATAATTTTTAGTGTGCATCTGGAGTCTAAATATAATTGTAAATTAAGGTGGAATTTACGCGGAAACTTCATTTAATAAATTAAATAGTTTGAAAAGTAGACCTTGTTTAGTTTTTCTAATCTGAAAATGATGGAATTTTTATGTGGAATTTTGTTTCCAAAGTTGTATAATCATTGAAATAAAAAACAATCTAAGCTTCATAGGAATGGAAAATTGGAAAGTATATTTAGATGCGGCCAAAGTCAAAAGTATCACAATTTGTTTACTCAAAATTTATGACGATGGAAAGTGATTAGTCATCAACACGAGTCCAAATCTGTTATATATGTGTGGGAATTATAAGATCAATTTTTGTGGGCCTGCAGTATAGGCCCAAACATATACCCAACACAAAATCGGAGATGACAAAGATATTGCTTACACAATTCGTTCCGGCCAATTATTTTTCAATAGATCATCCGATCAGGTGGCTCATGTCCACATGTTTTGAGTTGAAAACAAAAACAAACAAAAACAAAACAAACGTGTACATTGACCATGCTGATTTCTTTTCTTTTTTCTTTTTTTTTTTTCTTTTGAGATCTTAGAATAACCCCGACAAATTTCACTGATATGGAAGTTCGTTAGCCACTTATAAATCATATCAAACATATATATTTGAAAGAATTTGAAGATGCATTATTTTTGGAACGTCACGGTCACATGATCGGTTATTAAAATCATGAGATGGACTTGATTAAGCAATATGATTTGTGATTTAACTTGGAGAGGAAGACTCAAATTAGTTAGAGAATATTTGGAAGATCTTATCAAGAGAGAAAAAAAAAAATTATTCTTTTTGATAAGGAGAAATCGTTGGAGAGTTTTTAGGGCAAGAGAGTTTGTCTTTTGTGCCTATAAATAGAGAGGTTAATTGTAAACCTAATTCTCTAAGAACTTAGGGAGAAGTTTTAGAGTGATTAGTGAATTAAGCCTAAGTTATTGGTTAGGGTTAAGATTGTTTTAGGTTGGTTTCTAGGATAGAGTAATTCCAACAAGTGTTTGTCTTTTGTAGAAAAGAGAACATTGAATAAAACGAATCTTTTGGTTTTTACTTGAGTAGTTTGCGAATTGATATTTACAATTGGTATCAGAGCGGGTCACCGCATAACGTTTGTTCGTGTTTATAGGTGTTAGATCCTGAGGACGAGATGGACAATTCGCAGCAACAATTGGTTGTAGTGGCAAAAACTCTTAAGCTTGATCCAGAAAACTATGGACATTGGAAAGTCCAAATGGCTCAGCATATACAGGGAATTGATTCTGATGCATGGCTTGCGGTTGAAGTAGGTTGGGAACATCCAGTTGTTAAAGGTGCAGATGGTGCTTCTGTATTGAAACCGAGGAAACAGTGGACTGCAGAGGAGAAATCGTATGCTAAATGGAATTCCAAAGCCTTGTCAGCTATTTTCAGCTCTCTGCACAACAATCAGTTCAAACGAGTTCAAGGTTGTACAAGCGCTAAAGAGGCATGGGATATTCTTGAAGTAGGATTTGAAGGTACTAGTAGTGTGAAAAGAACTCGGATAGATATCCTAGCTACATGATTCGAGAATCTGACTATGGGAGAAGAAGAAACTGTTGCAGAATTCAGTAGCAAGCTGTTAGCCCTCGCACGCGAAGCTTTAATCTTGGGAAAAACGTATAAGGACAAGAAACTGGTCAAAAAATTCCTAAGATGTCTTCCACCTAAGTTTCATGGTCATCAATCAGCTCTAGAAGTGTCTCAGAATTCTGACGATATGAGATTCGATCAGGTTGTTGGTATGATGCAAGTGTATAAGCTTCAGATCACACTAAAAGAAGAGACAACCAAATGTAAAAGTATTGCTCTTGTATCCAAAAAAAACAGCAGATAAAAGGGAATCTGTTGGAAATCTTGAAGAGCAAGTTGGACTATTTGTGAAAAAGTTCCTTCAAAAATCTGAATGAGGACAAAGGAAGGAATATCAGGCGCTTGCCAAACCAGCACCTGATAAAGACAACTACAAAGTTGACAAGCAGTGTCTTGAATGTCAAGGTTATGAACACTTTAAATCTGAATGTCCATCAGTCAGGAGGAAGATGACTATTCAATGCTACGAGTGTAAAGGATATGGACATACTAAGAACGAATGCTTGTCCAAATTGAGTGGAAAATCAGCAATCACAACTCTGAGTGATACTGATACTAACAGTGATGAGGATGAAATCATTCTGAACAACTTTTTAGCTTATCTTGGCATCGTGGAAATGAATGATAATGAGGAAGAAGATGAAAACACTGATCTTGTTCCTGAAAGTCAGATGGCTGATGAGAATCAGATTCCTACCATACATCAGGATGCTGATATAGATGAGTTAGAATCTGATGATGATCTTGATGTGCCTCTAGAAGATTAGATGGAAATGTTGGTGACTTCTTTGGTTAAAACTCAAGATGAAAATAAGCGTTTGATGGCAGAAAAACAGGTCACTGTAGATAAGTTGCAACAAGCTGAGAATGAACTCAAGGGTGTCAAAGCTAAGAATGTTGATCTAGAAAGCAGATTTTTTGAGCAGATGAAGCAGATCAAGATGTTGTCCAAAGGAACAAAGGATTTAAACTATCTGTTGGCTGTTGGAAGGACATGTAATACAAGTTCTGGTTTGGGTTATAAGGGGAAGAAATCCACAGAGATGAAGTTTGTGAAGGCTACTGGTTCATCAGTGAATGTAGATCAATTCAAACCTTTTTAGCAAAAAGGTGGTTAACGGCATTAACATCTACAACATCGAGCTGGTCTAGGGTGGAAACTGAGAAGACTCAGTATTATGGATCGCATTGGGTCATCCAGTTAAGTGTTGGTATTGTGGCAAAGAAGGACATATGAGATATCAGTGTTACAAGCTTCAGTCTAGGGTTCAACGAATTTGGAGACAACAAAATTTTACCTTCAACGGTAAAAACAGACACCAGATTTGGTTAAGAAAATGGATTTGTTTTGCCGAGTAGCATTCACAGCTGAGAACGGTGATAAAGGTAACTCACTAAGCAAATAGTACTTTGATAGTGGTTGCTCAAGACATATGACAAGATATCAAGCTTCTCTACAAGAGCTTGAGGAAGTCACAGTGGAAAAAAGACATTTGGTGATAGTGCTAAAGGAAAAATTTGTGGTAAAGGGACTACGGGCAGTTCAACAGAACCTAAACTTCGTAATGTTTTCCTTGTTGATAGATTGAAAGCAAATCTGATCAGCATCAGTCAGTTGTGTGATACAGGATTGGATGTTACATTTACAAGAACAGAATGTCGAGTTGTTGATGCGAAAGGTACTATTCATTTAGACGGCATTCATACAGGAAATGATTGCTATATGTGTGTTCCTGGTTCCCAATGCTTGGTTGCTAGTGCAGAAAGTGAAACTCAGATTTGGCATCAACGTCTAGGTCACATGAATTTTCAAACTATGGCGACATTATCAAATAAAGAGATCATTAGAGGGTTGCCGAAGCTTGACAAAGATCAGCAGTTTAATGGTGTCCTTGTAGCATGGGAAAACAGGTCAAGACTCAACATAAGTCTGTTCTGGATGTTAAGTCCAAGGGTTTGTTAGAACTTGTTCATATGGATCTGATGGGTCCTATTCAAGTAGAGAGCATTGCTGGTAAAAAGTACATTCTTATGTTGGTTAATGATTTCAGCAGATACACATGGGTGCGTTTTCTTCGAGAGAAAAGTGAATCTTTGGATAGTTTCAAGATTCTGGCACTTCAACTTAAGAATGAACGACATAGTATCAAGTCTATCAGAAGCGATCATGGTGGGGAATTTGAGAATGAGTTATTCAAACATTTCTGTTCTGAACAAGGTATTGATCATCAGTTCTCTGCACCACGAACACCACAACAGAATGGTGTTGTTGACCGCAAAAACAGAACGTTGAAAGAGATGGCTAGAGCAATGTTGTATGGAAGTAATGCACCTAAACACTTCCGGGCAGAGGTTATTAACACTGCTTGTTACATCATCAACCGTGTGTACATGCGCAAAGGAACTACAAAGACGTCTTATGAGCTGTGGAAGGGTAAAACTCCGATAGTACATTATTTTCATGTGTTTGGATGCGTTTGCTACATTCTGAATGATAAAGATCATCTTGGAAAGTTTGATTCTCGGAGTGATGATGGTATGTTCTTGGGCTACTCAAATTCAAGTACATCATTAAGAGTATACAATCGTTGCACTTTGAGAGTTCAAGAGACTGTAAATGTGGTCTTTGATGATGCTTCCACGTTTCAGCTAACACTCCAGCTACCTGATGAGAATGATGTGTCCCAACTACCTGAAGAATCTATTTATGATGTTAGTGCTTTAGATCTGATTGTTGTTCCACCTCAAGTACAACAGAATCACTCCTCTAACGATGTTATAGGTGAAATTCAGGGGGGAAAAATAACTTGAAGAAAGAAAATTGATTTCAAACAGCTTGCTGGAAATGCAAGCTTTATTGCTTTCATGGGACAGAAACAAGTAGCTGTTGAATCGATTGAATATGCTTGTTTTGTGTCAAAGATTGAACCCATGACATATAAAGAAGCTCTATTAGATGAGTTTTGGATTGCATCTATGTAAGAGGAGCTGTCAAACTTTGGACGGTTGAATGTGTGGATTCTTGTTTGGCGTCCTAAAGATGTCAATGTTGTTGACACCAAATGGATCTTCAAGAACAAGATTGAAAAGGATGGAAATGTTGTTAGGAACAAGTCACGACTGGTTGCTCAAGGTTACTCACAGGTTGAAGGTGTTGATTTTGAGGAGACGTTTGCACCAGTAGCTCGTTTGGAGTCTATCAGGTTTCTGTTTGGAATGGCATGCAAGATGGGTTTCAAACTATATCAGATGGATGTTAAGAGTACTTTTCTAAACGGATTTCTTCAAGAAGAAGTGTATGTTGAACAACCCAAAGGGTTCGAAGATCCAAAGCATCATGATTATGTTTACAAGCTCAACAAGGCTATATATGGACTCAAACAGGCACCAAGAGCTTGGTATGATCGTCTAGCCACGTTTTTGATAGAGAGTGGGTATACATGTGGAAGTGTGGACAAAACATTGTTTACTCTAAACAATGTTGAAGGATTCATAGTGGTGCAGATCTATGTTGATGATATAGTGTTTGGATCTACCAATTAGACGATGGTTGAAAAGTTTGTTAAAGTCATGACTCAAGAATTTGAGATGAGTATGAATGGTGAACTCACTTACTTTCTGGGTGTACAAGTAAAACAGACAGTTAATGGAATTTTTGTGAATCAAAGCACGTATACAAAGAATCTGATTTAGAAGTTTGGAATGGAAACTAGCAAGGCAGTGAAGATTCCTATGGGAACAAACGAAAAGCTATCCAAAGATGAATCAGGGAAATCTGTAGATGCTACATCATACGAAAGTATTATTAGAGGGCTACTGTACTTGACAACAAGTCATCTAGATCTCTGTTTTTTGGTAGGAGTGTGTGCAAGATTTCAGGCTGATCCTAAAGAAAGTCATCTCCAAGCAGCTAAGCGTATTTTGAGTATGTGAGCGGAACACAAAGTCTTGGGATTTTCTACACAAAGGATACGACGACAAGCTTAACGGGGTACTGCGACGTCGATTGGGCAGGATGTGTTGATGATCGAAAAAGCACAAGTGGTGGATGTTTCTTCATGGGAAACAATCTGTTTGTCTGGTTCAATAAGAAATAGAACTGTGTTTCTTTATCAACAGCAAAAGCAGAATACGTTGTGTTGGGAAGCTGCTGCACTCAACTTCTCTGGATGAAGCAGATGCTGTTGACTATGGTACAATTTCTGAACATTTGCTTGTTTATTGTGATAATCAAAGTACCATTAGCATTGCTAAGAACCTTGTAAAACATTCTCGAACTAAGCATATTGACACTCGTCATCATTTCATTCGTGAACTTGTTGAGGAGAAACTGATTGTAATTGATCATGTGAACACTGAATATCAACTGGCTGATTTATTTACTAAACCTCTTACTTTTAATCGTTTTGTGGAATTGAGAACTGCAATAGGGATTTGTGAGTACTAAACGATGTTTTGAGGTTTTGTTGAGCTGATTTGAGATATGAGCTTGTTTCTGGAAAAGAATGGCAAACACTTGAAAAGCAGACAGATATCCGTTTTGATCGATCAAGTGGAAAATAGCTGCCTATCATGCCGTCACAAGATGATCTTTGAGCTGAGATAATAAATGTTAGGAGAAGGAGGTCAAAGAGCTGAGGATAACAAGTGTATTTGAGTTGAGAAGTCAAGTGATACTCATTACACAAATTTCACTACTGTGTGGAATATCTGAATCAATAGATTGAGAAATCAAGTGATAACTTTGATTCAATTTTATGCAAGATGGTAAAGGTATCGTACTTGTGATGGTTTGCCAAAACACATGATCAAGAAGGGTATATCTACTACCAACAAAGTCATTATACCGTACTTGTGATGTTGCAATAATCATATGATCAAGAAGGGTACCTACATCATCTAAGTATGCAATTGTGACTGTATATGACTCTCCAAAGGAAACTCCAGCTGCCTGATCCGTTTAATATCCTCAGCGCTTTGAAAAAGGCTTGAAGTAAGGTGCATGCTAGGCTTTGCAGAATATGGGTTCTCTGTGGATGATCAGTCTTGGCAAAAGTATTTTCGTATCTTACACTGATTTTTGAAAAGTTATAATGGGATTGTTCACATGGTTGATGATCTTTATGGGTCACTCACGAGTTTGATTGATAAACAGACGTCTGTTGAAAGATTATATCATGCTTAATCTCATTGTTGATAGAGTTGCATTTAATTGTGTTGATTCATGGTTATGCTTATGTATCTTGGTACATTAATCAGTCAATTCTAGCGATTAGACAGACACTTGCTTGTTTTTGTCTCGGTGTGCACTCAAGCAGGGAGAGATGGGAGTTTGGGTCTAGATGAATCCATAATGTCTAAGTATGGGGGAGAAACGTTTTGGGGGGAACATTACATCAAGAAGATACAGAACAAGAACCTGATTGTGCTCAACAGAAACCTGTTTGCTCAAGATGCACATCAAGCCAAAAAAGGGGAGATTGAAGATGCATTATTTTTGGAACGTCACGGTCACGTGATTGGTTATTAAAGTCACGAGATGGACTTGATTAAGCAACATGATTTGTGATTTAATTTGGAGAGGAAGACTCAAGTTAGTTAGAGAATATTTGGAAGACATTATCAAGAGAAAAAAAAAAGGAAATTATTCTTTTTGATAAGGAGAAATCGTTGGAGAGTTTTTAGGGTAAAACGGTTTGTCTCTTGTGCCTATAAATAGAGAGGTTAATTGTAAACCTAATTCTCTAAGAATTTAGGGAAAAGTTTTAGAGAGATTAGTGAATTGAGTCTAAGTTATCAGTTAGGATTAAGATTGTTTTAAGTTGGTTTCTAGGATAGAGTATTTCCAACTAGTGTTTGTCTTTTGTAGAAAAGATAACATTGAATAAAACAAATCTTTTGGTTTTTACTTGAGTAGTTTACAAATTGACATTTACAAAATTGAGATCTCTAACGTTATATTAGAGTAGAGGAGACATTCATCCAAACAAGTATATAGCTGATTAATTCAAAAGTAATACTACAAGTTTCCAGTGAAAAGCAGTGCCTTAAGTTGTTATGTATCTATCCGACTACTACTTGATATAAAAGTATATTTTATATATTTTTTCTTCCAATAACTTGAACCTAGAATCTCCCAAAATGCTTTGCACAAAAATACGAATAGACCACGTACCATTTTGACAATGCTAGTTTTTTTTGTTAACGAAAATAAAGTGCTGCCAAAAATTATGTTTGGTGTTTAGATAATCATAGTTGATGTAGTAGTCAAAATCTTGAAAGACAAGCACGAATATTGTCTAACTACTCACACAGGAAACTCGATTCTACTTTCAGAGTGGTTGCAGAGTAGATTAGTTATTATTCTAGAATGCTTACAAAATTTTCATATCTTAGTCGTAATTCATCGCTAGTTTTATATCATCTGAATATTTATAATCAAATTCTTAGCATAAAAAATCAACATATTGTCATATAACTTTGACTTGTAATACGAGAACATATATAGTCAATTGTTCCACTTGAAAATCACTGATTATTATATGCATCATATATAAAATTATAATATATAAAAACTTACGTACAAACATATACATGATGTGTCGTTATAAAGAAATTAAAAAAACTGATATTAAGTGTCTAATTACATAGAAAAATCAAAACGGAAATTAAGGAACAACGAAAAAAATTCACAAACAAAACGTATATAACTCGAGTAGATGTACGTATGATTTTAGAGCCCTAAGAAGCAGAACATATAAAAACATGAAACCAACAATAGTAATTAAGAAATGTCGTTGATGAGGCTTTCATCGAAGCAAAAGTCAGGCCAATAAAGCGACGATGCTGCATCACAACCACCATAGCTCGAACTGCTGCTTGCATCTGTGGGGTTGTTGTGAGGAAGAGAAGTTGTGATATTTTTAGGGTTATGGTCTATAAGAGAAGGTAAAAGCCATGAAGATGGATCATCATGATCATGATCAGCTGAATATTTGACCAAATTATCTATAAAGTGATCTTCATTATTCAAAGGCGTTTGGAGATTGAAAGGGACATGATCAACAAGTGGGTCACTAGAACTATTGTTTAAATGGTTATTTTGTTGTTGGAGTGGTTGAGTGGTTGGATCAATGATACATCCTTGTGAAAACAAACCTTGATCATGATTTTGATCGTTAGTTTCGACTTCAAGAGCTTGATCGAAACTCAGGTTTTGGTCTTTGTTCCAAGAGACCATGGAGTTCAAGAGGTTCATGGCATGGTTTTGATCGATATCAAGAATACTACTCGGACTATTGTTGCTGTTGTTGTTGGTCAATGAAGCTGAAGAGTTTAGCATACATTGGAGATATTGTAGCTTGGCTAGTTGAGCTGCTTCGGCTTGAATAGATGAGAATTGTGAAGTTTGTTCAATAAGGTCTTTTAGGTTTGCCAATGCTATAAGCTGAGGTAAGCTTGCAAAGAGGTCGGTTCTTGGCTGATGAGTCACAGGATCGATTCCCATTTGGATCAGTTTCTTCTTTAGATGTGTGTTCCACAAGTTCTTGATCTCATTGTCTGTTCGTCCTTGCAAATGCGTCGCAATAGCTGACCATCTATGTATTACAAAAAAGAAAACATTTAGTAATCATTCAAATATTAGACAGATCGAGTTTTGTAAGGACAAAAACTAATATATGACGGTGGTAGCCTAGTGATATAAAAATCATGATTTCTAAGCATAAACTTGTAGAGGTTCTAGGTTCGACGCCTCTACAAACTTTATATGTCATTTCCTGTCCGAGTAGACAATACTGGTCTTAGATAAAGTAATTTAAACTGTTTAGAAGCTCTCCACGGACCCATGATTAGTCGGGTGATAAAAAACCAGATCATGATACTTATCGAGAAAAAGAAAAACTGATATATATGTTTGATAAATCACTTACTTATTGCCAAGAATGGAATGAAGATGGAGGATTGTTTGCTCTTCTTCTGCTGAGAACTTTCCTCTTTTAATGTCTGGTCTCAGATAATTTGTCCACCTCAATCTACAACTCTTTCCACATCTATTCAAACCTACAAACAACAAAGAACAAGTTTTAAAACTGTAAAATATCCATAGATAACGAGTTTTCGGAAATTGATTGTTTTCTTGTAGATGTCGACTAAGAAAGAAAGAATGATAAGTACCTGCAAGCTTGGGGAGGGCTCTCCAGCTTCCATGGCCATGTTGATGAATGTAATCAACAAGCTTTTGATCTTCTTCAGGTGTCCATGGCCCTTTCTTTAGACCATTCTCATCGCAACAAGGAGACCTCCCCATCTCTTTTCTTTATTAGGTTGTCTTATCTTCTTCTTTAAGACTACCAAAAGCTTGAGGTTAGGACTTGGTATTTATATACAGTTTCGTGCAACTTTGATGAAATACTTTTTTTATATTTAAATGATAAATTTTCGGCTGTATACATGATGCTTTCTTTAATATAATTCGTTTGACTATTGTTTTTTTTTTTTTTTGGTATTTTTATTAACTAATAATTTAGACAAAATCTATGTCGCCGTTTCTTTTGATACGATAATCTACTTTCTAAGTCGCGACGAAGCCAATACGTACTAATAAGCTCACGTATCTCTGCATTTATTGAAAGAATATTCAGTAAAACCTCGATAAATTAATACTGTATAAATTAATAAAATTATTTGGTTATAAGTCAAGTGTAAAATTTGATCAAATTTAATAAATTAATAAGATAATAATTCTTTTGAAATTCCTATGTAAAAATATAGTTCCAATAATATCATAAATTAATAATCATCTAATTTTACATATGTGTATATATATATATATATATATATTAGAATAAATTGANTTTTACATATGTGTATATATATATATATATATATATTAGAATAAATTGATATATTAGTTTATGATTTTAATAAAATGAATTCAACTCTATAGAATAGTTGTTATGTTTTATTTTCAGATTATGATGTCGTACTATAACATGTCTAAAATAATATTTTTACTTAAATTTTTAGATTTTTAATTGTATCTTTTTCATTGTAGAAGTATTATAGGTTGTTAATATTTAAACAGTTGAGTCATTAATCATAAATTTGAATATATATATATATATATGCATATAGTATATCGGTAATCTATTATCAAAAATATTATCTTTTAAATTTTAAATTTTAAATTTCAAAATTATAAAATTTATAATTTGAAGATGACTCTAAAACTGGTCTCATTTTTTTAAAAAGAATATTTATACTCTAAATTAATAATATTAATTTGTGGATAAATTAATACTTCTCTAAATTAATAATTTTTCAAAGTTCCAATATTATTAATTTATAGAGGTTTTACTGTACATTTTTTTTGTTTTATCTTATTTTCACAACATTTCTGGTTGATTTCACTAGAAGTGCATGGGAACTCTTGATTATATTAACTATCTGACTAGACCAGACCACTGCAGTCGTCTCTTCTAATATAACCTAGGTCACTTCAATGCAATAGTTGATAAAACCAGGATGTTCATATCTCAGATAGAGCTCTAGCTATGTATGCGTAAATGAGCATATTATTGAAATTTACAGATATTATATCTAGCAAATTGGTGCTAATATATATGTAATTGGTTATCGAACAAATAGATAATAGAATGTATTTAGTTTTCATATAAACATTTAGTGTATAATACTTATGATTATATATCGCAGGTAATTTTGAGACGAATTGACAATATGTTTTGGCTGATTTATGACGAATTTTAATATTGATAATGTATTTAAAATGCAGTGACAAAAAACGTAAATGAGTTGCACTTTTTTTTGCAAATTTTGGTTACTAATATACTAGACTAGTATGGGGTAATGTCAAATTTTCATGGACAATATTTTGTCACAAGTATTTTGCTGGATACTAGTAACGATATAAAATATTTTTATGGAGAAATATATTTAGCGAAGTGGTTAAATATTCAGTTTTGCATTTAGGGAGTGGTGTTGTCTATGCTATAGTGTTTAGGATTTGGAGTTTGGGTTATAGATAAAAAGTATTGTCGATAGATTATCATAACTAAAAGATGAGGAAATGCTTCAAAATATCCAAAACGTATAATTCAACAACCCTAATTCTAATATAAAAAGTGAACCAAGAAAACCAATTGGACACATTACTTTAGAGGTCTAGCTATATGTTCTATGGCCAAATCCATATGCGTGTGTATTTTTTTTTCTTTCATTTTTATCTAGTTATGGGAATTTATTAAAAGATTAGAAAGTAATATTTTATTTATTTTCTGGTCAGAAGACATTGTTCAAACATTCTAAATTTAGGGAAAATTGTTACTGAGATATATGTGGTCATTGAGGCACAATATCCCTTGTGGTAATGCGTTGTTTCTGGAGGTTTGGTAAATCAAATCTGTAATTAAATATTCTTCTTCATAGATGGGATTAGATAAGCTATATTTATTTCTGGTATATATAGTCAGCATTTAGATGTGAATTGATTTTTCAATTTAATCATATGTAAATATGACCAAATGATCATGCATTATATAGTTCCTAGTGTTATAACTTCAGATATAAACATATTTGACGGATTTTCGATAGATTTAAATATTTACAATCTAAAACAAAAAACTATTATTATTCATAAATGTTCTACTTAAATAGATCTCCGACGGATAGACTATCTAGAACATAATGTTATTATCCGTAAGAATTATCCAATTCGGTTGATTTTCAAAGTTATTAGATGCGGAAAATGTTTATTTAAATTGATTTTTGATGGTTATCTCTGTAAGATAGTTGATTTCTTATAGTGTGTAATTAATCATAATGTATAATAATTTGTAATTTGTTGCCTCATAAATTTTGATTTAATTGGTTACTCTCTATGATTACAAGAATAAATTTATAGTCTTTTTCTTCAACAATTAGATAGATATATAAAATTTAATCCATGCTCCGTCCCTAAACTTTTACCAATAGTAAGTGAGATAAATATAACTTATTGTAGTCAAATTCGAATAAAAAAAACAGCATATATATATAGATAACACCCAACTACTTGAGCAATAAAAATTAACGAAAAAAGTAATTATTTAATTCAGCAAAATAACTTTGAATTACAAACGACGGACAGAAGAGTTTGAAGTTGCAAGATTTATGGTACATAGATGATTTAAATTCAACTCCTACTTTTTGGTGTGAACCTTTTTTTCAGGATGTAAATGTAAATCAATTTTCATGGAAGTTTGCTCTTTGTTTGCATATAAGAGAAAAAACATTGAAGTTTGACAAAATTCATCATGACCAAATTGACAAATAAAAATTGGGTAAAAAACGGAGTATTAAAACGAGTTGGTAATGGGGGAACCAAAGTGAACTTATTGGGAAATTTAGTAGTAATTAATAAACAAATATAAGTAAAAAATAATAGTAATAAATAAATTGTAAGTTTGGTCAACAAAAAAATGTAAAAGCCAAAAAGAAAGGAATACGTGGTTGGACCAAAAGAACCTTTCCCATGCACGCAATGCCGATTCTTGTGTTTGTCTTCTATTGCATGGCTTCTTCTTACTCCTTCATTTCTTCCTACGTACCAGCATTGTATTTTTATACCAACCTCATTTTTTGTACATGTGCATCAATATGAATATCTTTATCTGCACTATTACTTTTTCAAATTTTCGATGAAATATTTCATTATTGGCCAAACCAACCAGTGATACCAGATAAATTCGAAGTTGAGAGTTTTCAAACTCACTCTGTCTCGCTAAACCAATAGACGACATTAATACCGGGGCGAGTTTGAGTTTTACATCAAAATACATTTTTGATTATTCATAAATGTCTTAGTGACAAAAAAAAAAAAAAAGATTTACATTAACAAAAAAATATATCTGTACAGATTTATATGCGTTTGGGGATATGTCACCACTTCAATCTAAGATTTTTTCGGTTATTAGAAAAATAAATAATGTGCTTCTGATATACACTACAAGAAAAAAGGCTTATTTCAGACGGCTAATATTGTCGGTTTGCCGTCGGAAAGAACCTTTACCGACGGCTTAGTAAAGGGAAATTAGCTGTCGGTTCGGCGTGGTCGGAAAAACAAATTCCGTCGGAATCCGTCGGAAATTTTTCTTCTGTCGGTAATTTCCGACGAATTAACCGACACATCGTTGTTGTCGGAAAACATCCGTCGGTATTCCGTCGGTAATATTAACGACGGAATATAAATTTTATTTTTTTATAAATAAAATAAAATTTATTTTTGAAAAAAAAATTATAAAATATTAAATTGAT
>OVAX01000142.1:0-98680 GCA_900406405.1 Lepidium africanum
ATCATGTTGAAGCAAGTGGTTGCCAAGTATTCAATAGGTAAAGCAGCGATATATAGAAGTAACGGAGAAAAGCTTAGACCTTTCCTGTGCCAAACCAGTAGTCGGTTCCACAATGGACGGGTACTTCAATAAATCCAGATGGCCATGTCCTTGTGTTGGAGGTAAAACTGGATGAGTCCAGATATGGATCTGAAAACCACGGAGGAATCTCCTGAGATCTCCAGAAACCTTAAGCGCTTCAAATTCTCTCCTGGAATGGTAGATTTTTTTTTCATACGTCCTGATATTCTCTTTTTATAGTTTGCATTGGTGAAAATTTTTTCTTTGATTGCTGGGTAGTGTAGATGCAAGAGTTTACTTATCCTATAATATCTGCCCACATGGTTGAGTCCATGGTTGTTGTGTGATTCTCACATGCTTCTTGTATCTTGATAGCTGATAAAGCAAAGTCAAGATGATGGTGGTGAAGAGATAACTTGGAAAATCTCTCCTGTAAATGAAAGACTTCGGGCAGCTGCTAAGAAAATTCCTAAGATGATGGACTTGACCGATAATCCAGTGGAAGTTAAATATTCTACCATGCGCCCTTGCTCTCTGGAAAAGGCATGTTTTGGGCTATTTTTTTGTATCAATTGTTGATTTGGTAGCTATTTCATTTCTCGTTATCACTTCGAAACTGACATTATCTACTGCAGAAAGAATGTCCTACATCAGGTATAACTTCCAAGGTTGAGCAGTGGTTGTCTTCACCCTCAAAAAAAGCTTCCAAAAGACCAGATCTTTCAGCAAAGAGGGTCATGGATAGGGCAAATCCTTCCCTAGATGCGGAGTTTGAGATTGTTAACACTTCAAGTAGTGGTAACAGTCCTTTCCAGACCCCACCTTCTCTTTCAGGCGCTCACAACAAGGTAAATTTCTTTCCTGATAAACAGATTTGTAATTACATTTCATCAACTTCGTAATTTTGCTCTGTTTATGTTCAGCTTCCTTGTACTGCAACATGCAGTGGAGCATGTGGATTTACAGGGGCTGGACAACATAAAAAGGTATGACTTGAGACTTGATTCTTACCAAATGCATTTTTATTATAATATATATATTTTGTCACTTCCAACTGTGATTAATCCAGACTACATGCATTATTTCTTGTACTACTTGTCACGGCAGCATGCCAATATTTTATTTTTTTCCTGTTCCCTCTTTTTATAGGCCTTGCTTGAACTATTGGATCAAGTGGAGGATGTCCTCTCAGTTGATGACAAAACAGCTGATGATGTGGGGACTATAGTGCCCCAAGTTCGTGTTAAAGATCATACAGTCTGTTCTGTCGTTGACTGCACTGTCAATGGAGGGCCAATTACTTTACCTGAAAAGCATACTTCAATAAATCCAGATGGCCATTTCCTTGTGTTGGAGGTAAAATGGCCATTATCGTCCATGGGTAGAAATGTGGTTTTTACGTGAAAGTTACTCACTGACCAGAGTTGAATTATAGGTATCTGAGAAACGAAGTTTGGTTGGCTCATCTAGGGGTCAATGTCCATATAAGGTTTGTCATGTATTCATAGGTTTCTTTCTTGTACATGCTCGTATATGCTGACTGAATTTCTCTCAGGTTCTTCGCCTGCTAAACGAGCACACCGGAGTAGAATGTGCTTTGTATCTCTGGGATGAATGGTACTTTTTAAAATGAAATTTAGGGAGCTCTCTGGTTTTCAGATCAATTTATTGCAAAAATACCATGTAGTCTTTGCTCCTTCCAATGTTTAATGAATCTACTACTCTTTGTTCTTTAATGTCTTGGTCTTGAAAGCTATTTCAATTATTAGTTTTCCGTTGTCGGCCTATTGCATGCTTCACATTTTCCTGTTGTTTATTTTTCTACTCGCTTAGTGTGTGGAGCAGCGACAAATCATCTTTTCATTTTCCAGCTGGTTAACTTTCTTCTTGAATACTGACGCCTTATTATCACCAGGTTTTACAGCACTGTGTCACCAGGAGATTCCGTCAATGTTATTGGAGATTTTGATGGGGATGGCAAGTGTGATGTGGACAATCAAAATAATTTCTTGATTGTTCATCCTGACACCCTTGTTGCTGGAACTAAGGTTTTTTCCGTCTCCCCCTTATAGTTTCTAATTACGAATACCAATCTTCTATGCACTTAATTTACGTTTTCCTATTTTTTTCTGACTAATTGTTGTACCTTTCAGGTCGCAGGAAGTTTTGGTTGCTCAAGGCGAACCGTGCTAGATGAGAGGCTCAGATCCAATGAAAACGCTACAGCAGCCTTGCTTGGAACCTTACTACACCAAGTTTTTCAGGTTTACTACAGTATTTAATCGTTGGAGACTATTCTATTGGATGATGAGTGCTTAATTTTTTTTTGTTTTATTTCTTGCTGTGTATTGATGTGTATTATGTATTTCTTTTGTTTTCCAGGCTGGTCTCACACAAGAGTCTCCAACCGTAGATGGATTGCAGGAATATGCCAGCTTAGTGATTAAGAAAAATATTGAGAGCTTATATGCATGTGGAGGTTGATTGCTACATTACATGTTCCTATTATTTGAAGGTTCATGTTGTTATTATGAAGCTAGGATATGTCTTATTTATATTAGAAATTGGAGTTACAATAGCCAGGATACTTTTTTATCAGTATTAGTATTCTAAATTAATATGGTTATGATAGGAAATTAACATTTATGTTTTTAAAAATCACGTAGCTTCAAAATTAAGTTCTGTTTTTAATGAAAAAGTTGCTAAGAGTTGACCCAATGAAATTGTCTAAATCATTTTCTTATCTGACCGTATGTTCTCTACAGTGCATGAAGGAGAAGTGAAAGCAACTTTATTTGGAGCTATCCCGAAACTGTTGAATTGGATCCATCATTTCAGATATACGAAGGTACACCTGTAATTTTGCCATTTATAATTTTCACGTGAGTTACTCATGGCTGTTATATCACCGTTGTCTTAAATGAATGTAATTTTTGGCGTTCTGCTTGGCTGTTCGTCAGATATATTTGTAGTGTAGCGTGTACATATTAGACTGCGCTATGCTCTTATTTGTGTGGACTCGTTTTCTCATGGATGTGCTTGTTTGGTAATCGCATATGTTGGTATGTGACTGCCTCCTGCTAAAATCTTTGAGGCACTTTGTGCATGCTTTTCCTCTATGTCTTATTTCCTCCCTCCTCCCCCTCTTTAAGTTCATTGTTTCTCTAGTAACTCTAAAGACAGAAACATCTTGAATTCATGCCATTGTCGGTTTTAACAGGACTCAAGGATATCAAATGTTGATTTTGGTTCTACCATTGGGGCGAAAACGGTTAAGATATCAGAGGTAAGAGCTATTCCTATTTTCTCCCTTGCTGTCTTCTTCGGAGTTTCATTTTCTTCAGGTGAAGAGTTATGCATTGGTCCAAATATTTCAAACTTTCTTTTCGTATTATAGGGATGCCTCATCTTTAAAAGGAGCTAATAAGTGACATCATTACATAATAACTGTTGCTTATTTTAAGCAATCTCCTCCAGTGAGACTTCTATTACATATATATACAAAATTCTTACCTCAGGTAATTGATATTGAGGAGATGTCATGGGCCCCTAAATATGGTCTGAAAGGGATGATTGATGCTTCAGTCAGAGTGAGAGTTACATCTGACCTGGACACAGTAAATGAGAAGATAATGCCCCTTGAGTTTAAATCTGGAAAAGCTCCTGGTGGCCAGGTCTGTTTGGAGATCTATCTAAATATTTGGTTGAAATTTATAAGTTCCAAAAGCTTAATGAAAACCAAGTACTTGATCTCTATTGTGTTATGTAGGCATCAATGGAACATTCTGCACAGGTGATCTTGTACACGCTCCTTATGTCTGAGAGGTGCTTATGTGTTACCTTTTTTTTCTTTTATTATTATTCTTATTATTATTATTATTATTATTATTATTATTATTATTATTATTATTATTTTTATTATTATTATATTGCTGGAAAACGGACAGCAATTTACACTTGCATTCATATATGCTTTTCCGCTTTGCAGGTACCTGAAGCATATTGATAATGGCCTTCTGTACTATCTACAGTCAGATCACACACAGGTAAATCGAGATGCTTTATGACTTCTTTGGTCTCAAGATATTGAAAGTAACTAAATTCTCATTGCTCACATGTAAAGGGAATTTCTGTTCAAAGATCAGATTTGGTGGGTTTGATCATACGTCGTAATGAACTTGCAAATGACATCCTTATGGCATCAACAACCCAACAATTGCCGCCAATGTTACGGGTATGCTCTGATGTCCAGTGATAAATTTTTTTTTTGGAAATATCTACTAGATAATGAACACTTTTATTGTTTTGATTTTAGAATCCACACATGTGCCGGAACTGTCGCCATCTGGATGTTTGCACGGTTTATCATAAGGTATTTTCTTAGTTTGATGATGAATGACGCTTGAAGTCTAATAATTCATATATATGGGTACTCTAAATTATAAGGTTTGACGTGTCTAAGCATGTAAGGCGTCGAAATTTGAATTTGGATGCGTCTAACTTAATGGTGTATTTCATCTCGTTATGTATAAGTAATCAACCGTTGAATTATATCCCTCTTGCACATTAATTATTTAGCGACCTCAACTGTAATCCCTCTTGTTATCTGTTTCTGTATATTAAGCTTTTCGTTGCTCAGAGTTATTGTGCATGTAAATCCTTAAGAGTAAACTTTATTTTCAAACATGTTTTGGGGAGGGTTGAACGTCCATCTTCATAGTGTTTAACCTTCATCTTAACTTATTGGATTGAAGTTTCTAAAACATCTTGTCTGGTTGCCCCAGGCAGATGGTGGAAACACAGAGAGTAGCGGACTTGGTGATATCTTTGACACACATGTTTCTCATCTTTCAACTTTGCATATCAATTTCCTCCGACACTGGGACAGGCTGATTGACTTGGAAGCTAGAGAGATGCAGGTCAGCCTTAAATACAAAATTAACGATATACTTAAGGATTTGACGACTTTTTCTTCTTTGGCTATCTTATATCTATGTTTGTTTTATAGCTTCTACGGAAAGATATTGCGCATCCACATTGTTCAAATGGTAGCCACTCAGCTAGTTGTCTTTCTTCAATGGTTCTTGACATGACGAATGGGTTTCAGCATCATAAATCTCATAAAGAAACTAGGTTCATCTATCGTTTTGTACGTCAAAACTCATCTGAATCTAGAGAAAGAGTACCCAGTGAAGATACGATTAGGACTGGAACTCCTGCAACTGATGACCTGGATTGCAAACTTAAAACTGGAGATCGTGTGGTACAATCAATTTCTTTGCTGTTCATTTGTTTTCATCAATTTGAACTAATAGATGTGTTGCACCCAAGAGTTTTTTTCTGAATTTTCTTGCTTACCAGCATGCATGTCTTTCTGAAAATTTTAGATGCGACAACGTGTGATCATATATTGAAATTGACAAGTGTTTTCACTTGAGAGTATTGATGTCATATAGTATCTTTCGTTCTGGTGATCTTTTTAACTTCCACTCTTAGTTTATGCTGTTTCCTCATTTTTGGTTATAAATTTTTATCTCCAGATTCTTAGCACAGAAGTCAGCCAGCTGACCGTTGCAAATGGGATTATAGCAGATATTAGTCGCATTCATGTATCAGTAAGTACTATCATCCTAGGTTTCGTTTTAACAGTCTGTAGTTTAGCTAAATTTATCTGCAAAGTTTATCTCCATGTTCTTACTCTAGACATATTTTAAGAGTTCGGTATTTCCTTTTCCTTTGTCAATCCTTAGGTTTCCTTTTCCAAGCGATTACGTCTTCCTTGGAGCGAACCTGCTTCTGAGGTATCTAATCTCTCTCATGAGTTATGGAAGATTTACAAGGATGAATTCATGACATCATTTTCGGTTATGAGGTAATTTTGTCATTTTTAGTCCATTTATTGTTCCTACCTACATGGGCAATCACGATATTGATTCATGAGTTTTATATTGTTGAAGGTTCAACCTCATGCAGCTTTTCATACAAAATGGAGAAAGCATCAGAAAAATGATTGTGGATCTTGAGGTAAATTGTCTTATTCATCTTTTTTAGATCCTCCTTAACAAGAGGATGCCATATCTTTCTAATATCCTTCTTCACATGCTTCGTTGCTCTTCATTATTTTCCATGTCTGTGTAGCCTCCTAGATTTGACAATGGATCTATACTGAGCCAGGATCCAGCAATATCATATATCTGGTCAGAAAAGAGTTTAAATAATGATCAGCGCCAAGCTATACTGAAGGTCGTTCCATGATTATTCTTCCTCTATCTTGTCTTGAAGGTCCTATACTTAGAGCATGTCCGAAGGACAATCTTGGTTCTTTGATGGAGCTCATAACCCGCTTTCTTGCTTTATTTTCAGATACTTACTGCAAAGGACTATGCTTTGATATTAGGAATGCCTGGAACAGGAAAAACCTCCACAATGGTCCATGCTGTGAAAGCTTTGTTGATCAGAGGCTCATCTATTCTACTTGCATCTTACACAAACTCTGCTGTTGATAATTTACTTATCAAATTAAAAGCACAGGTCCTTTATCCTCTAGCCAACCTTTTTATTTTTATGGAATAGAAATTTCTTTTTCATCTCTAAGATATCTATATTTATGTTGAACATTATGTAGTTTGATTGCAAATTTAGAAGGTATCTTATTGCGAGACTTTTGCACCCACTTTTGCACCCACGTTTAATTATTCTTTATTAGTACGTACGGAACGCCATGGCTAGGTACAGTTATACAAGGAAACAATTAGCTAGAGGAATCAAGGATAAACAATAAGGACAGTACTTTTAGCCTGGAAAACGAGTTTTAAGTTTTAGTGAAAAAAATTGGGAAAGTCAACAAAAGAAATGGTGCTAAGTTGCACGCTAAAATTGGGTGGTGCACACATTCTTTATCTTCTGGTGTCAATTATCTTTATATCTTCTAGAGGTGCAGGAACACTGTGATACATATGACATACTATTTTAAATACACTCGCAGGGAATTGAGTTTTTACGTATTGGTAGGGACGAGGCTGTACACGAAGAAGTTCGAGAAAGTTGCTTTTCAGGTTTGCAATATATTCTTTTAACAATGGTAGCTTCGAGTCTTCACAGTGTAGTTGAGACTTATCTTTGTAGCAGCTATGAATTTGTGCAGTGTCGAAGACATCAAAACAAAGTTGGACCAGGTCAAAGTTGTGGCCTCTACCTGTTTGGGAATCAATAGTCCCTTGCTTGTTAATAGGCGATTTGATGTATGCATTATTGATGAAGCTGGCCAGATTACCCTCCCTGTATGATCTCTCATTCCCTGACAATAGGTTGAGTGAAAATGCATCTCTTATGAAGATAACTTGGAAGTTGTGATATGCTTTGATGACTGGAATTAGTCGCTTTTTTTTTTTGTTTTGCATAGTAAAATTTTTTAGCCAGTGGGTATATGTACTCTGACGAAATCCTTTTATGTACAAGAATTGAAAGCTAGAGTTGACAAAAATTTAAAGTGAACAATATTAAGAAATGCACGGTGTTGTGTATTAATCAGGTTTCGATAGGACCCTTGCTGTTTGCCTCCACATTTGTACTTGTGGGTGATCACTATCAACTACCGCCACTAGTGCAGGTAAGCGTTTACTACCTCTTTATAAATTCCTCTGTTTCCCCAGTAGCTTCAGTAGCATTGTTGTGTTGATGAACTCAGAGTACAGAGGCTAGAGAGAATGGAATGGGAATAAGCTTGTTTCGCAGGTTATCAGAAGCCCATCCTCAGGCAATTTCAGTGTTACAAAATCAGGTTCCCCATATCTACTAGGATGAATTTTTGTTAGTACGTGTGATTATTGGGTATGCCTTTCTGCTTTTTAAAGACAATTTTTATGTGCAGTACCGAATGTGCCGAGGTATTATGGAACTATCAAATGCCTTGATATATGGAGACAGATTATGCTGCGGTTCTGCTGAAGTAGCTAATGCCACACTTGTGCTTTCTACTTCCAGTTCTACTTCGTCATGGCTTAGAAAGGTCAGTGTGTTGTTCTTAAACATTTAATAAGTTAGAAGCATCTTCAAGCAACTCAGAACATATTAACCTAGGTCTGTATATAATACGTTTCTTGTGCATAAACCTCTGGATACTTGGTGGAGCCAACCTGAACAGTTGTATTTGTCATTTTAATCTAATCGTCATCTTAATCATTTTTATGTTTCCATCAGGTTCTGGAGCCAACCAGAACAGTTGTATTTGTTAATACAGGTATTTTCACAACTTTCTAGTTGCTCATTCTTTACATGATCTCTTTGCCATATAAGCTGAATTTTCACGAGACTATATGATCTGTTTTTCTAGATATGGTGTGTGGTTTTGAAGCTAGGGATCAGAATGCGATCAACAATCCAGTTGAAGCTTCCATAATAGCTGAGGTACTGTTTTAGTATGAAAGATGCTTGCTTTTTTTGACGTCATTAAAATTGAAGGAAACGTTAACTAATGTTTTACTTAGATTGTAGAGGAGCTAGTTAACAATGGCGTAGAGAGTAAAGATGTTGGAATCATTACTCCTTATAACTCACAAGCGAGCCTCATTCAGCACACGATTTCAACTACTTCCGTGGAGATTCATACTATTGACAAGTATCAGGTTTGGCTTTAGGACCTATCATTGTTGTCTTAGGCATTATGATTTTGTAACCTCTTGATGATCCCACATGTATAGGGACGAGATAAGGACTGTATATTGGTATCTTTTGTGAGATCACGGGAGAAACCAAGGAGTTCTGCATCTTCACTGCTCGGAGATTGGCATAGGATTAATGTTGCTTTAACTCGAGCAAAGGTTAGATTGAAAGAGCTTATAGATATGGTGTTGAATAATGTTGTTTATCCCGTCGATCGTTGACTAACTTTTGGTTTGGGCTTTGAACAGAAAAAGTTGATAATGGTGGGATCAGAAAATACACTGTCAAAGGTTCCGCTTCTGATGCTTCTTCTGAACAAGGTTAGGGAGCAGTCAGGTATTTTGACTCTTTTGCCGGGGGATCTAAAACCATAACGACACACCAGCAAACGTTTTATATACTCACAATATAATATGTACCTCCTTTTTTGTCCAAAAGGATGGATAATGATTAATACTTTCCGACTTCTGAGTTTATAAGAAAGAATTCAGGAGAGCATGAATTCACTTGCATAGATACATGACAGAAAAGCGGAGATAGTGTATTAATAACGACGTAAAAGTATCACGTAAACGTTGGCTCAATTTATAAAAAACCAAAGATTAACGTTTTACAAGTAAGAATTGATAAGCCTGAGGTTTGGCTCAATTTATAAAAAACCAAAGATTAACGTTTTACAAGTAAGAATTGATAAGCCTGAGGTTTGGCTTTGATGAGTTATATATAAGAAATTGGTCGAATGTTTCAAGAATATATCTTTATTCACCAACTCTTTTTATTCATAGAATAATAAAAGTCCGCAATTTTCTCTGTTTTAATTTGTCTGAAGTCTGAACTAACAATGTTGAGCCAGTAAACTAAGCTCAGAGAATATAGCAACACACCAAACGATACACAGACTACTCAGGTCGACAGGTTGACCTCCTTATTACGGAAATTCTTCTTTGGATATGAAACAGCTTACCCCTGAAGACCAATGATACCTACAAAATGGTAGACCAAAGGCCAGTCAGTTGATCGTTTCGAGTCTATTAGATCAATTGAGAAGCCTTTTACGATTAAAATTTAGTAACAGAGATGAGATTACGTGACTGTAGTCCCACGACCTATAGTTAAATCTCTTAGTATCTTCCCAAACATTAAAAACATTTCTACATTTTTAGACAGAAATGATGTAACAGGTGATCGAACTGCCAAACCCCAAAATGCAAGATTATATATATATATAACCCAGATTAGTTCTGAGTTGTCAGAGAATCAATGGAGTTCAAGAAGACAGTGGTGGTAATGATCCAACGTCTGATATAGATTATACATATGGTTATCAACAGGAGATATGAGAAGGGTGCTTTGTTTTACTTACCGCAAGCAATACGGCCACCTGCATTTCCGGTGGACAAGCTGAGTTCATGGCCTCCTGCAATTGTAATAAAACAAATGAGTCCAGGCTAAGTTGTTCCTAGGATGGATGTTGAATCATAAGCATTATCCACTACATGTTCTCAAATGGAGTGGTGTAATTTTTCTGTTCTGTTCGCATTTTAAAGGAAACTAAAAAAGTGAAACAATGGTCAGCGGTCAGTACCCTTTCCGAGGTCATCAGCATCTGCGTGGACAACAACAGCCCTTCCAACAATTGAGTTTGGTCCAGTCAGAGGAATCTGTGAAACGAAACAAAATGTCTCATAAGAGATTGTTTCATACAGGCAATTCCGAATTAGGTAAAAAACATAAATCAGGACATGGCTACGAACCTGGCTGTCAGTGATTGTAAAGTTGGCAGTTCCTGAGGAAAGAAATATAAAAGATTTTATGTAAATAAACACTATAGTTGGTCAAAGATGGAAAATATACTATAAAACTAAGACTGCAGAAGCACATTTGAGAGAGATGCAAAAGTGCTCCAGAAAAGCTTGAGATGATAAATACAAAAGTTGAGGAATAATACCATCATCTCCAACAGTGATGTTTCCTAGATCGCCAGCATGTCGGTTAGCATCCTCTGGGGCACCGTGTGTTTTACCATCAGGGTTGAAATGGGGACCTATAATACGAAAATGACCACAGAGATTTAATAACAATCACAATTACTTAAAACAAAAATTAGAAGCCCCAATACGAAACACAATCACAATAAGCTCCTTGAACAAAAAGTAAACTCCCAAAGATTCTAATCCATTCAAAGTTTCCAGAAAGGTCTAAAGTGAGGTATAAGAGTTACCAGTAGACATGCAACCGTTAGTGGTGTCACCAAGAGCATGGACATGGAAACCATGGAGACCAGGCTTAAGGCCAGTAATTGTTCCAGTAACAGTGGTCACACCTACAAAAAACAAGACAAGAATGTAACCATTTGAGGACAAAGGAAACCGAAAACAATAACGCTTTAAAAATATTAAAGTGGTATAGAAAAACAACCTTCTCCTTCCTGGGTGAAGAAGATGGTTCCCTTAACACCCTCGCTGCTGGTCAAAACTGCCACTCCCTTTGCCATTGTTTACTTTGTTGGTCTTTGTGATCTGCAAAATTAACAGAAACCATTCAGTGTCAACATATACACAACGACCATGTAAAGATCCAGAAACAACAAATGAATTCTACAATAATACATTAAGAGATACGTAATAGACAAGGATTACAAATCAAAAGGTATCACAGCTATAGAACACTAAATCTCGTCTTAATTTTTTACGCACTATAAATAGATCTTTGACCCATTTGAAGATTCATCGATTATAACGAAAACCCAAAGCAGATATGGGATCAGGATCACTCTACTTCATCATCTAAGCCATAATACAAGGTCAAGTAGTCTTCAAAAGAGTGATAAACCCACCGATCATTAGTGATATGAAGAAAAACCCATTTCATCAAAGATCTATTAGTGGATTCGGACTTGGAATCGGAAAGCATCTAACTCAGTAAAAGAGGGTAAACATGTGACTAATTGATCTAAAAGTTCTCAACAACAATCAATATGAAACATCCAAGTCATGTAGGAATCGATCTAAGATTTGGAAAAGAACGATCAATCAAATTAAAAACCAGAAAGAGAAATATAACTAACATACCTCAGGAAACCCCTTTGTTTGAGCTAACAAATCCTGAATTCTCCTCTCAACGTGCTTTGTTTTGCTTCTCTCTCTCTTGTGTGTAGAAAGTTGTATATATAATAGGCACGAGGTCCAAATGTTGGGTAGGTGATATCTATTATTACAGTGATATTTATTTTAATTTTTGCACTCAAAATTCTCTTTAAAAAAACATGTCTAGATTTGACTCTTCTCGCTAAAGAGGGCCATGTAAAAAAATAAATAGAAAAACTTCACAAGTAGATTATTCTAACACATCATACGGAACTCACCAGTTTGGATCTCGTTTCTACCCAAAAAATCAATCGAAATACCTGAAAAATTGCTCGAGTATTCGGATAATATTTACGTATGTTTTGCATATCCATATTTGCGTATCCAGATGTCTAATCTCGATATTTTAATAACTACAAACTAATGTGGAGTGTGCACTTGTCTTGTGATGTGATTGGGCTATTTAGTCACTGAGCCCAAATGGGTTTGTGTATCCTCACATTTAAAGTTTGACATAATCAAACCAAAAACAAATTTTGATTGAAATATATATGAATGAATTTGGTTGTAAAGCAGAAGTAGAAAAGAATTAAAAGAAGTAGGTGATCAGAATCAAAAGCATGATTTTAAAATAAAGGCATTCACAAGAATCACATCTATTCTCGAATCTTACATATGTAATTTCACATCTTCTTCACTTCATTTTTGTTTTCTTATGATTATAAAATAGTATTAAAAAAGAGCGGTTACAAATATATTCGAAAATGTGGTTTAGTCGAAACAACAAATATTGGATTAGCAATTTGACGTTAGGTGCAACAAATAAACACTGACCAGATCTCCAAATCTCAGTCTCTTTTTACAATTATTAATTTGTTCAAACACATTTCCATACTTTGCCTTCACTGCTTCTACCCACCGCCCTTCCCTCTTTGATTAATTTTCCCTCATAAATTTCTTCGTTATCTCTCTCTCTTTTTCCATCGCTCTCTCAATCTGAAGTTCCGTTCGTTCTTCGTTCGGTATACGGTAAGACTTCTCTTCTGGATTCATCATCTGAGTATTTGATCATCTCTGTCTTTTGTTTTTTCGTTGTAACTAGGTTGTTTTACGAGTTTCGTGTTTAGAATTTGTTTTCTGAATCGAAATCGCTAGGGTTCTGTAAGATCCATGTGATCTGAGTTTACTATTCGCTACCGGATCCCGAAGAGTCGCTCCTTGGAAACGTCGTCGTTCTATTTTGCCCCTTTTGTAATTAATTTGAGCAGTTAAGGCGTATTTAGATCGTCGTTGAACTCGACGCTGAGTACTAGGAGTCTAGGACGATTTGGTTCTTTGGTTCATCGAAAGCGCGTTGCCGACAAATTTTTGTCGGCCGGATCGCTTAGTATAGACGACGGCATTAAGGTACAAAAAAAAAAGTCACGTTTTCGTCTCAGAGCGAGTTCGTGCCGTCGGATTTGGGAACGCGTTATGGGAGATGATTATGCAAACTCGAAACATTAGAGTCTCCATGAGTGTAACTGTTTGGTTGGATTTCGTCATGTTCCTAATCGGAGAGAGTTTTAGATTTTCTAAAGAGAGTACTGATTTGATATTGTATCCTTTCGAGTTTCAAAAAGTTCCATGGTTGAGTGATTCAAAACTGATCTAGTACGATTTTTCTCTAATTTTTGCTGGGACAGGGGTGGAGATAATCCTGCTGCAAGTGGTGGCTGTTTGGTGCTGAGTGATTTTGCCATAGCAACATGAATATGCCGCTGTTGGATATTCAACCACGAACGTTAAAGTTTGTAGGTAAGTTACTAAGAGAGGATTCTTATCAATTGTAAGATGATCATTGGTGTAATTCTGTGATGTGGTTGCTCACCTATCATTCTGATTTCCGTAGAAGATGGAAGTCATTAAAGGAGTACTTTACCTTGCTTTTCATATCGTCTGAATTGTTATCTATGTAAGACTAATGGTTGCTTCTTTTTGTAGTTGACCTGAAGAAGCAGAGTTCCTGCGTGGTACAGCTAACCAATACAACCAATCGTTATGTTGCATTTAAGGTCGATTATACATTCTTTAAACCTCCCCTCTTTCTTTCTCGCCAGGATATCTAATATCTTAAAATTTTCTGACATTATAATCTTATGCTGGATAGCAAACTTAAATTAGATATGGTATTGGTTTTTGACAGGTTAAAACCACATCACCAAAAAAGTACTGTGTTCGTCCAAATGTTGGTGTTGTTGCACCAAAATCATCCTGTGAATTCACTGGTACGCCTACTTTTATATCCTTTCCAACGATACTTGAGGTTCTTGCTCCTACAGTTTTTAGGTTGGTGGGATAAAATGTTGCATAATGTCTATGTAAGGAAGTGAACTGAAACGTTTCTATGTGCATAGATTTTTCCTTTCCCTTGGATTTGAGCAGCGTCTGGACACTGTTTTAGGATCCTAGGCTTTGCGAGTTCACAGTGTAGTTTTCTTTGAGGGAAAAGAAAATATATTTGCGTCAGATGGAATTCTGAAAGTTTAATTAGTTCTCATCACGTGAAACCTGCATTTTTGGGAAGTTGTACATTTTATTTTGAGTATTCAAAATTTAACCTGGATGATAAATGGGTTTGTGCACATTCACCTTCAGTCAATACTTTCGGTTAATTGAGTTGTATATGTTGTTGATGTAGTCATAATGCAAGCTTTCAAAGAACCACCTCCAGATATGGTCTGCAAAGACAAATTCTTAATCCAGAGTACTGCTGTGCCTGAAGAAACTACTGATGAAGACATCACAGCTAGCATGGTAAGCATTCCAACACAATGTGAGCTTCTCTATCCTGAAATCCAGTTATTTAGTCTGCAAGTTTATCTGTATACACATTTATTGTTGGCAGTTTTCCAAAGCGGAAGGCAAACACATAGAGGAAAACAAACTCAGAGTCACCCTCGTGCTGCCCTCTGACTCACCTGAAGTATCTCCAATCAATGGAACACTGAAGCACGAAGCGGTAGTTGACGATTCAATCCTCAAGGATCGTTTATATAGTCAATCAGAGACCCTTGCTCCGCCACAATATGTAAGAAGAGTATTTAAGCCTTTCGCAACCAAGCTAATATAATTTTTAGTTCTATATGATAAGAGAAATTGCCAAGCAGTGAGTGTAGTTCTTTTTCACCAGGTTTATTTTAGCTTATTTTAGAATAACAGTTATTGGGTGCAGTTGGCAGTTTGTTACTTGTTTGTTTATTTGTAAAATTACTTTCTTTTAGGAGGGTGATATTGTAAAGGAGCCTAGGATGGTTGGACATGATGAGTTAAAGGCAGCTGACTATGCAAAGGAATTAAAGCCACCAAAAATGGCCACCCTGGATTTTATGGAAGATTCATACACTGCTAGTGACTTGAAGGCAACTAAAGGTAGCTACGATCCATCAAATATGATAAAAGAAACTGAATACGAACCAATCAGGTCTCATAAGGACGCAGATGATGGAAGAGGGATAAAGGCAACGGATAATTTTGACGCTCCCTTAAAGAAGGCCATGGATTTGCCTAGGGATCAAGGGTTTACTAACAGTGTACACTATCCCGATGAACCAAGGATACCAAAGGAGAGAGATGTTATCCAGCTGCAGAAAACAGATGGTCAGAATATGAAAGCATTGGATGAATCTAAATTGGTTAAAGACATTGCAGAGATGAAAATGAAAGTCGATGCTCTTGAATCCAAGTTAAAACAGGTCTGGTTATCAAATTCATAAATACATGACTTCTGTGTGTAATCACTGTTACTGTGCTCAAAGAGCTTAAAAAATCTGGTGCAGGCTGATTCAACCATTTCGAAGCTAATGGAAGAGCGGTCTATAAGCTCCCAACATAGACAAAGCTTGCAACAAGAGCTGGTGAGAACATTAGTGACAAAACATAATAGCTGTTTCTTTCTTATATAACCAAAAATAGATTCAGAACTTGTAATTCAAAATGATAATAATGCAGGCGGAAATAAAAATGAAGAAGATAGTGAAAGAAGTACACATCGGGTTCCCTCTACTGTTTGTATGCGTTGTGGCATTCATCAGCATTGTGATCGGGTATTGTCTACGCACTTGACTCCTTAGGTTCGGTCTTTGTATCGTATCAAGTGTGCAGTCGGAATCATATAGACAAAAGTAAGTGAAAAGAATCAAATTTGGTGGGTTTGGGATTGCTTTTATGGTTGTTGGGGAGAGTATTCTCCAGCGCTTTTAAAAAGATGGATTATATATAGACTGTATAGTGTTGGTGTTAGTTAACACAAATGGATATATGGTATGATGATATGCTTTGTTACTCTTCTCTTTTTTATTTCTTTTTACTTAGTTTCTTTATCTACCATCAATTCATCAGCATTAAGAATTCATAACTAAATAATTGCATATGGTTTTTTAAAATTCAATTTCGGTTACTCAGGTTGCCTCTGGTTTTAATTATTTCTAAAACTATAAAAAAGCTTTTCTTTAATAGTATATGTACTTTTATTTCATCACTAAAGTATGCACGCAGATGACAGATGTAAATCATCAGAAATATCAGAAATAACTCAAAGTAATTAATGAGTCTTTTTGGCATCTTTGTATGATATAAGTAATGAGAATATTGGTTGAGCATTGAGGCAACGAGCGATGCGTGATGCATAACAAAAGACAAAGCAATATTTAGATATTTATTCTCAAAGTTGTTTTGTTATGGTTTTCTGATTTGTTTCAAGTTATAGTACATTCTACGTTAAACTTTTCTAAACTCGACGATTTTCATATTGAAGTGAAAGATTTTCCTTTAATCATGGAGGAAATTAATGAAACGATTTTGTTTCTTCTCACATCTTATCTTAACAATTTTCTTACCACAAATATAACTATAACCACAATGTAAAATTAACATAGCTTACGACTCTTGTTCTACATATAAGTTGAAGTTGATTACATTATTTTATACATTTTCGTAATTCATAATACGCACTCAAGTCCTCCATCAATTCCGCAATGTAATTTACCAACGAAAATTCCAAATTAAACACTTTATTTAAACTTTGTATTGATCTACAATATGTTTTAGTATTCCATTTTATGGACATATATATAAAGTAAACACAAATTTGGTGGGTCATTAACTAAATAATTTAGTAAAGATTACTTAAGGGAGATCGATATACATTTTCTTATGGAGCTTAACCTATCTTCGTTTATTGACGACGCAAAATAGTTAATGAAAAAGGCAAAGTGACTCGTGAGCTTGGCAAGATCCAAAAGAAGTTGTCAACAAAAGCAGATTTTAAAGTTCTTCCCTCTTCCTTCAGTCACCCATTAATTTCACGTATTCACATATATACATACATATACATGTCGCATTTAATTCATATATATACATATATTCACACAACTATAAAGAGAGCATAAGACTCAGAGAGATCTAGAGAGAGAGAAAGATATGGGGAGGCCTCCATGTTGTGACAAGATAGGGATCAAAAAAGGACCATGGACTCCTGAAGAAGACATCATTCTTGTCTCTTACATACAAGAACATGGTCCTGGAAACTGGAGATCTGTTCCTACCAACACTGGTTAATTGTCTCTCTAACATGTTTCTCTTCTACTGATGATCCTTTTATGTTGTCAATTATATGTGTATTGATGTTTGTATCTTTTTCTTTTAAAAGGTTTACTGAGATGCAGCAAAAGTTGCAGACTAAGATGGACAAATTATCTGAGACCTGGAATTAAACGTGGAAATTTTACTCCTCATGAAGAAGGAATGATCATTCACTTGCAAGCCTTATTGGGTAACAAGTAATCTCATCCATTTGAATGTTTTCGTTTTATTTATATCTTGATGAAGTATATATGAACCCTAAATCAGCTTATTGTTTATAATATGTATGTGAAGATGGGCGTCCATAGCTTCATATTTACCACAAAGAACAGACAATGATATCAAAAACTATTGGAACACACATTTGAAGAAGAAGCTCAACAAGCCAGAGAGTGATGAGAGAAACAAATCAGAGAAGACTATGTTGCAAACTTCAGCCACAAGAAACACCATTAATCATAGATCTACCTATGCTTCAAGTACTGAAAACATTTCTCGCCTTCTTGAGGGTTGGATGAGAGCATCACCAAAGAGTAGCTTGGAACAAAAGATGCAGAATCGAACGAACAATCTCATTGATCATCACAATCAGTTTCCATATGAGCATCTACAAGGTTCTTGGGAAGAAGGTCAGAGCAAAAGCATTAATGGAGATGATCATCATCAGGGTCCAAAGATTTCAGAGAATAACAATGGTGATGAAGTTTATCATGAAGATGGTGATGATGATGAAGATGATCATAATGTTACTCCACCATTAACATTTATTGAGAAATGGCTATTGGAAGAAACAAGTACTGGTGGTCAAATGGAGGAGATGAGCCACTTGATGGAACTCTCTAATATGCTTTAATTGTGACCCTCTCCCTTTTGTTTTCTTGTGAATCTTATTAATGAGACTGCTAATTTTATATACACTAATAAAGAAACCAAAAGACATAGTATCATATGTATTATTTGGTTTCTCGAAGATGTATGTATCTAAATGATTACTGCATAAGTTGTAACTAATCTCAAGTTATTTTCTCATTTATCAATCTATATATAAATCAATAAAATCCACCTTATGACTTATATTCATAGTTATAAGCACATATTACATCTCTATAATTTCAAGTAAATATTTTTGTAATTGAATTCATAATTATTATCCAAGTAGCTTTCAAATTTTGTATTAAAACACAAACTAGTGACCATTAATTGTGTATAATTTCTAAAGATGGTAGCTAATTGGAGAGACTGACCGACTTTCTTTCTTTACCTAGTAGACTTCTCTTATTCCCATATCATTTAATCATAAAACAGATCAGACGCTCGTAACTTGAGGAGTTTAGTTTGTAATTCATCTTTTGTAAATTCTGTGTACATGACTGGTATTGGTTTATATATTATAATGAAAACAAAAAACACATGATTGAGTTATTTTATACAATTGTAATAAATATAAGTCCATCAAACTATACATTACACATATACAAACATAAAAATTTAAAACTAACATGTAATATTGAACTCTCATGAGGCTTAAGTATGATGTAGAGAGATCGATACAAGAGACGTTTTGCTCGCAAATCACATCAATTCATTACTACAAAGATATTAGAGCTCGTGGTTGCCTTATAGTCCATAAAAATAAGATAGATAGAGAGATGTATTGAAAGCTTTATTCATTCACAAAAATGTGTGATCTTTATATTTTAAGAAATGAGAAATAATAATGAATATAGAAGTGTAGGGCCTTCAATACTAATTATGGATGGATAGTGTAAATGAAAGAGATGAAGCCACACGTAATTTTATCAATGAGGATAATCTGAAATTGGTTATATAGTTTACTAATGGAAGTCACTTTCTTCACTCAAACTTGTTGAGAATTTAGCATTAAGTAATTAAATACATAATTTTAATTTTTTTAAAATATAGTTTAATCATCCACTATTATAGCAAGCAATTTAATACATGGATGGACCTTATTATAAATGTTGGGCTCTAGCTAGGTAAGGTCGTTTACTGGATTGACATTCAAGCAATCATATCAGGTCTGGCCCTGAACCAAATAAAGCTATTGTAGTAGGCCTGGTTTTTTTTTTTTTTTTTTTTTTTTTTTTTTTTTTTTTTTTTTTTTTCTTTTTTTCTTTTTTCCGAGTATATTAAGATGATAACATAGTACACAAAATGAAACACAAACTTAACCAAACAAAAGACTAAGAAAATAGAAAACAACGACAACAGCCGAAAGATGCAACAAAAGTAATACGACTAAAAAAGGAGAAACACCAAACGAAGAAATCAAAGAACTACTGAGAGGTTAATATCCTTGCTATTTTGCGAGAGATAAGGTTTAAGAGACAAGGAATTAGAAGGTTCTTGGCGCCTTATTTGAAGGTTCACCTTTAAAATTCGGATAATGTTTGCGTTTGGTTTCCGGGTTGATGAATACTTGAACCTTTTGTTGAGAAGTATTAGTAGCTAGATCCAACTACTAAAATAAAAGAAAATATACACTCAAATACAACTAAAAGATGATAACATGGAAATTTTTTATTTTGGTGGGTTCTACTATTCTTTTCAAATCCAAAAAATATTCTATGGAAGAACAATAAAATGGAAACTGAAAAAAAAGTAAAATGCTCTAGAAAAATGACTTAAGCTTGATATTAAAGGTCTAAAAAACATGTTTGATTCATTTTGGGAGGAAAATTTACATAAATTTTCTTAATTTGTTGAAGAGATATACGGTAAAAAGAGAATAGTGCATCTGGCTTTAGCATAAAAATTCCAGTTGTTTTAAGAATATAATGGAGAACCTCATCGTAATTCATAGTCTCTTAGAGCTAAAGTCTCTCTAATACTAAAAAAAAGGAAGTAAAATGCATCTATTATTGCCATAATATTTAATTTATGTTTTAAGATCTTTTCTACCATCCAAATTCTTTTTAACAACTATTGTAGTATAAATATTCGTTAGTTAATAAAAAGAACAAATTTAATTATTACATAACAAACATTAAGTTGTATAAAAAAATTGCATGTGTGTACCAAACAACTAAACAAAAAAATAGTTTTGTCTATATATAATATTAAAATTATTTTTTTAAAAAACGAATATATGTTTCCACACTCCCTTTGTCGAAAGCCAACTTTCGGCAGCAGTTTTTTTTCTAATCAGTAGCCGACTCTTCCACCCTCTCCACATCTCCATCTTCACTTTCAATCTTTGCCTACCATTTAATCATAATTCCTATGATATTTATTTATTACTTTACCAAATTATTCCAATATTGCAACTTATTAAAACATTTTCTTTAGTCTGTTTACATTACATGTTGATCCTTTATTTTCCAATATTAGATCTCATTCAATGTTTCATAAGGAATTATAATAATTATAGTTTTTGTTAATTTAATAATTAGTGATTTCATTGTGAAGACTACGTGCAGCCCTTGCTGGGTCTATTACCTTTTGAGTTTTTTTTTTTTTGGAATAAATATAAAAGCGGGGATCATAATTTTCTGGGAAGGTCTCTTTCAACTTTGCTAGATTTTGGAATTCTACCTTCTATTTTCTCATTCAAAGTTCGATCAACGAGATACTTCATATGACTCTGCTGATCCTCATGATGAAATGGTTAGATTTCCATAAGTTGTTGTTCATATAAATTTGTGGGTCTTGATGTTACGATTGATCTATTTAGTATATTTGATCAAGCTGGCTTGGTGATCTTTGATTTCTGCTTAAAATTATAAGTTGAGCTGTCAATTGCTCTTTAGATCTCTTTTCTGGTAAAAAAATGATCGTCAACTTGAGTCAAATACTATTACGAAACATAAATTCTCTGTGTATGTTTGATTTCTTAGTTTTAGTCAACTTTGTGTTCCTGTCTCTGTTTGTCTTCCATTCTGCTAAAAATTATTTTATTAATCGGCTCTGTGATTGTATATATTCAGGTTTGTTTCATTGACTCTTGGCGTATTTAAGAAACTGTCTGAGTTTTGATTCTGAATTCTCTATCAACTTTTGTCTCATTCTTAATCCAATATGTTGATTTGTATCTCATTGATGCAGATTTGAAATCTGATTGATTTTTTTGACCAAAAGATGACTGATAGACGAATGTCTCCAGTAAAGTCACAGATGGGTTTGCGGAGTTTCACTAGAGCTTTGGCATTAGCCTTTAATGAGTGGATACTAATGTTCATGCTCTTTGTTAACTCCATATTCTCCTACGTGATCACGAGGTTTGCTGATTACTCTGAGCTTCAATCTCCATGTATGATGTGCTCATATCTAGATCATATTCTTGGGAGGACAAAACATTTGAAGAAAACTCATTGGGATATGATTTGCTCTAAACACAAATCAGAGATCTCGTCATTAGTTTACTGTCATGCTCATGGCAAGCTTGTCGATGTCCGTGGAATGTGTGAAACTTGCCTTTTCTCTTTTGCTACAACCAATAAGTCAAATGCTGAAACATACAGATTATTGGTTGGGAAATTGGGTGGAGATTCTAGCTTTGGAGCCAAGAGTGATCAAAGCACGGATCCAAGACATTGTATATGTTGTAATCAGTTGTGGATGCCTCAAACCGCTGCTACTTCGGTGGCTGAATCGGAAATGCTACCAAAGATTGGTTTGGTTAGTAATTTGAGAACCAGGAAACCGTCTACACCCAAGAAGAGTGTCAGTTTCAATCATTTGCCTGATGTTGGGTACACTGAGCTCAAGATTCATTCAGATTCTGAATCAGAAGCTGTATTTTCAGATACTGAACTAAAGCAAGATTCTTCACCCAATCATCTGCCTCATGCGAGTTACTCTGAGACCAAGTTTGGTTTGGTTGGTAATGCGAGAAACGAGAAAGATTTTATAACCAAGAAAAATGCCAGGTTCAATCATTTGCCTGATGTTGGGTACTCTGAGCTTAAGATTCATTCAGATACTGAATCAGAAGCAGTATTTTCAGAAGATGAAGGTTCTGTTGTTAAGAAAGAGGACCGTAACGTTCAGCTCATGGATCTTGAGACTCCTCCAATCATCACCTTGCCTTATAATTTGGTCACCGAGAAGCTGCTAAACCTTGATTTCCAATTACAGCCTTTGTTTATCGTAAATGACCGAGACAAAGATCTGTTGCAAGAGATTGATTGGAGTACTCAATCCTCATTTTCTGAGCTTATTCCAGTTAACAGTGTGCCTGAAACATCAGAGAAGGTGTTGAAGGAGGAAGAGATCATATCATTAGATAATCCTTTCTTAACATCAGGCGCCGTGGAACCTTCTGCAGCTGTTTCAAAGGAGAAAGAAGATCTAATTCACCTCCAAAATATTTGTTTAGCATCAGATTTTAAAGAGTATCCTTCAAACGCCTCCTTACTGGCGGAAACTGAGCTTATTTGCCTCAATGATGTTACTTCAACATCTCCTGCCATGGAACATGTTGCAGTTGTTTCAAAGGAGAAAGAAGATTTGATTGGCCTCCAAGATATTTCTTTAGAACCAGAATACAAGGATAAAGCTGCAAATGCCTCCATAAATGAGGAAACTGAGCTCATTTGCGTCAATGATGTTACTTCAACATCACGCACCATGGAACATGCTGCAGTTGTTTTAGAGGAGAAAGAAGATTTGATTGGCCTCCAAGATATCTCTTTAGCACCAGACTTCAAGGATAAAGCTGCAAATGCCTCCATAAATGAGGAAACTGAGCTCATTTGCCTCAATAATGTTACTTCAACATCACGCACCATGGAACATGCTGCAGTTGTTTTAGAGGAGAAAGAAGATTTGATTGGCTTTCAAGATATTTCTTTAACACCAGAATTCAAGGATAGTCCTGCAAATTCCTCCTTAATGGAAGAGAATGACTTTATTTGCCTCAATGATGTTACTTCAACATCAGATGCTGCTAAAATTCCTGAAGATATCTTAAACGGAATTGAACTTAATGCCCTCCATGATATTTCTTTAGGCGGGGTTCCTGAATCGTTCACTACAAATGAAATCTCTGTTGGGGTTTCCAAGGAGAGGGATACAAATCAAGCTGATACTAGCGTTCTGGAATCTGAAGATATGGTTGTATCATCTACAAATTCCATGCCTGAAAATTCAACTGAAAACTGTAAGTTTAAAATCCATTTGATAGTGAGGAATTATCTGTGTTTTCTTATCTAGCTTTTCTTAAATGAATGGACTGTAAAGTTAAGCTCTTTCAAGAAGAGCCTCTTGAGTAAGATGAAAATTATACATAACAGTTGTGGAAATGAATGTTCATATCAGGTATATCAGACAAAAAGGAAATGGACGAGACATCTCTTACGGTTTCTTCAGTATCTGAAGTGGCTCCACGGGAGGTAACTTCTCACACAGAAGCATCACTTGAGTTTGAATCTTCTTCTTTCAACTCAATGTCGGTGGCAGCGGAAACAAACCAACATTCAGGTGAGTTACTGGATCTTGCGGATGCATACAATATCGTTGTAGGAAATGAAGGCATCAAGGATAGTAATGGAAGAGAAGAAATAGAGAATTGGATGAAGAAAGATACATCTAGAGTTAGTGAAGACCTTAAAGCTCTTCTTACTCAAATATCAGCTTCTCGTGGGATAGAGTTTTTGTCACCTAGAGAGGTAAGCCCTAAGATATCTGTTAACAGTAGTGATCAGGACACAAAGAACCTAGATCATGATATGCAGCTGCTTATTCAGAAGAGAATGCTTGAAAGGAACGAGAGTAACTTGTCGTTGGAAGGAGTTTCTGTGAGCGAAATCGAGGGAGAAAGTGAGAGTGATCGGTTGAAAAGGCAGGTTGATTATGATAGGAAACTACTGACTGGCTTATATAAAGAATTAGAGGAAGAAAGAAGCGCTTCCGCAATTGCCACAAACCAAGCAATGGCTATGATTACGAGGTTGCAGGAAGAGAAGGCTTTGTTCCAAATGGAAGCTTTGCAGAACCTGAGGATGATGGAAGAGCAAGCAGAGTATGATATGGAAGCAATACAGAGACTGAATGATCTACTTGTTGAGAGAGAAAAACTAATTCAAGATTTGGAAGCTGAGATTGAATACTTCCGGGATCAGACCCCACAGAAGAAGAACACAATAGATGTTGCAGAAAATGTGACCGAAATTCACACGCCTAGTGAGGGAGTAAGCAACAAGATACAGAGTTGTTTGAATGGGTTCAACGAAGAAAGGTTATATATCACCAATTATTTGAAGGAGATTGAAAATAGAGTAAATGGCGAGGCTCATGTCGATAATCTATTAACACAAGAATCTGTTTCTGAGCTACATGAGAGAGTAGAAAGGCTGAAGGGAGACTTATATTTCCTAGAACAGGTTATGAATTCTCTCGGGCAGGGGAACGAAGGCGTGCAATTTGTCAAGGAAATAGCTTCTCACTTGCAAAATCTGCGTAGTCACGGAAGACAAGATCATACAGAGAGTTGAGGATGTAACAACCTTCACAAAGGTTTGTCCTTTCTGCTTCTCTGATGTATTGACGTACAAATTTCGTTTTCTTCATGTGTTGTTCTGTTTCTTATGTTAGATAACTTTGTGGAGAAGATATTGTAAAGGAATATAAAAGAACTTCAAGAGTGGTGATGAAGCTTAAGGAAACTGTACAGAATCTTCTTCATGACCTTCCCCTTTCATATACAGACAGTTTTTTACAATGTCAGTTTTGGGTTTGGTGTTTATAATTTTCTTGTGGGTTTTTAAATTCTTTGTGTTTGTTCTTTTTTCTTATAGAATTTGAGTAAAGAGTGAAAGTGAGTTTGTTCTGAAAGTTCTCATTTGATTTGATTTTTTTTAAAAAAAATCTATTTAGTTAGTTTTGATGCTTTTTATAGCATGTCAAAAGTCATGCAACTTTGTTATACTTGTTGTACATTAATTCTCAATTATATGGATGTCCTTTGTTTGTTCGTTGGTTGTAGGAAACAATGTTGCAACAAAGAACCTCGAGTTCGAAAAATAAGAAATTTTATAGAAAATAAAAAGGGACAAAAAATGAAAGTGACAAAACCTAATATCAAAAATATCCATTTCTTTGTGTTTTGTGAATACCATGTAAGAGCATCTTTCTCTTGTCCTCTTGAGATTCTAGCTTGAAACTTCGAGAATTCACTCTGCTCTGTCTTAAATTACCTTCTCTTAAGCTTTTTACTCTCTACGACATTCACTTCCATTTTATGTCTCATTCTTGTACAGATTCATCTTTCACTTCATTGCTTAGTTGGAAGATTGTATCACAGAACATGCCACAGCTTGTGCCCAATGTCTCAGTCTCGTTTTAACCTGTTGAGGATTATCTCCTGCAATTTTAGATAGTACAACATTAAAACACCCATCATACAAGAACTGAATTCAGAAAGTGTGAAATCACGAAGAAATATCTTACCTGGAGACATAACTTTTAGAGAATCAGAGTCGCGTACAGGGCTACCAAAAGAGGAGGATCGGTCTCCAAGGGTACTTAATCGAGAGGACGAAGATCTACCGCTACTTGGTGTAGAAACCGGTGAGATCTGACGGGTCACAGCGAAGTAAAGATCCAATGCAGGCAATGTAGTTGTAAGTTGTTGGCCTTGCTCTTCATTAAACCCAAAACCTAACTCAATAGATCCTTTGAGCTCACTTAAGTCCTCATCTGTTAAGTAATCTCCTCCTAATTCATTCTGCTTCCTCTCAAGATGGAGCATCTGGTGACGCCGACGTTCCCAAGCGATGTCTCTTCGAATCTCTAGCATTGAGAGTTGCTTGGAGAGACATCTCTTGGCTTTCACTCTTGGTGGTTCCAATGGCATCTTTTGAAGCTCCTCTGCTTCACTATCGTAAAGCGATGGTGATGATAATGATGAGGATGTTGATACACTCAATGCTTCTCCACCCTTCACCATTTTGATCTAGCCTGTTTATGAACAAGAACAAGAAATTGAATCCTTTGCGATATGTGCCTTCTTTTACAAGTTAGGTCTTGTCTTAATCTCTATTTTAGGTTTTTGTGATGCAGACCGCGCCGAGATAAAGCGCGGCCGGCACAAAACGTAATATAGGAAGACAAAGAATTGAAGATTGAATATGAAAATTGATCTCAGAATGTAGAGATCGATATAGGGTTTTCCGGTGAGCTTTAAAGGTAGATTGATAATTGAAAACACAGAAAGAAAAAATGAGTTTGTGAAGTTTTTTATACCGCACAATTTGTATGGTTTAAAAGTAGTTTTTTAAAGAGTTTTCTTTTGCCATTTTTGATGGGTTCCCTCTGTTAAATGCTATGGGAAGTTTGAGAGAAACCAAAAACGAATCTATATGGTTTTTGTTGGAATAACCAATTCTTACTTGATTTAGGTTTTGTACTTCATTTTAACAGCTCGTTTCTTCTAGAAACTTCGTTTTTTTTTGCTCAGCTAAGTAAAATGCAATTCAAAATTACCTATATTATTGGTTTTCTTTTGGGTAAACACGTATTTTTAACTGATTTATATATTATACCTAAATACAAAAAGGAATATACGCAAATTTTACAAATAATTAAAACTGAAAAAGATTTTAAAAGATTAAGTATAATTTTAAATTGGTGTTAAATAAAACCAAAAATGAAAAATAGACAGATTAATAAAGAAATGTCTTTCATCAAATCCTTGGTATTATTTTTGCTGTATTTCTTATTCCAATTTAACTCCAAGTTAACTCTAGGAAATCACATTTCTGTCAACTGGGAAGTTTAGATATAGAGTTAACAACACAATATAAAAGTAAACAAGTGTATAGATTAGAGAATAGCTTTGGCCATTCAATTTTTCGATTTGGTTCGAGTCTCTTTTTTAAATTTTAGTTTTTGAAATGTGATAACCAATATGTATCGACTAAAATTCGGTTTGGTTTTTGTTCTATTCCAATTCCGAATAATAGAACTAAATGAGAGTTGTAATAATATTAGTTTGGTTCCGAATCGAAACCCAATATTCAAAAGTAACCATTCAAAATCGAAACCCAATATTCAAAAGTTTCAAAAAAGAAAAACCAAAATATTTTGAGTAATAATTATCTTTAGTTTTCAAAACCAAACAAAATTAAGAACCAAATCGAACCGAACCAAAAACTGAACTAAGGGTCTATATAGTAACAACTGAATCTGACTGAATGTGGAATCTGGCTGAATTTTAATTTTATTTTTCAGTAGAATAGGACTGAATAAGTTAAAATAAAATGGTAGCAGATAAATCTGGCTAAATTTGGTTAAATTTAAAATATTGGTTTAATAAGAAAATAAATAGTATAAGTTGAGTTAAATTGGAAAAAATAAATGATATTGTGTCTCGTTAAACAATTTAATTTTAAAATAAATTAATAAAAAGTTAAAAAAATTTGATTAAAAAATTAATATATAAATATCTAAAATTATAATTATAAATTTGATTATATTATTACTCATTATGGAATGAACTAACAAAAAATCAAAAATATGCAAATCTTTATTTAAATTTTGATTTTTGTTATACTGTCTTTACTAAATTCTAATTTGTTTTGATTTAAAAATAAAAAATACATAACTTCGAACAGCTCAAGACCGAATAATTCACATAAAATTTGGATATTTAACAAAATTAGCACAATTAACCCATATCCAAACCGACCTAAATCTAGTAAATATGTGTTAAATGAGTGAAATCAAAAACCTAAAAACTTAAAAAACCTAATCTAAATTCACAAGAATCTTAAATGTATATATATTTAACGAGAGGATATACGATTTAGTTTGTTAGGGATGATTAATTATATGTTTATTTAAGTATATATTAAAATTGTAGATAATAAAATTTTTTGTGGAATTAAGTAGAACCAGTTAAAAAAATTAAACGCTCTCGAGATAAAAGTGAGCCACCGTCGTTTTATCCTAGCTTTCGACTTAACTCCTCTTGGGTCCGGCGATCAGGTGGCTTCGTTAGCACCGGCGCCGGACTAGATATTTGTTTCCCTCTGTTTTGGGCTTTAGCTTTGGGCGGTTTGTGGTGATTTTGGATTCAAATCTATAACATGTGTGGTGTTCGCCTCTTAGTTTTGACACTAGCTTGTCGGCTCCATCGATGGGAGAAATTCAATGGTGGTTTGTCTCTGTATTTGTTGATGTGAGGAGGCTTCGCCGTTGTGATTTGCTATCGGAGATTGTCTTTGGTACGGTCGGATCTGGTTCTTCGCCAGTCATGTTCGATGGCCTTTGCTCTCTATTGTGGAGTTTTCTATTCGGTGATAGATCCTCTTTGTTTTGGTTTTGATCGCTAATCTACTTTTGTTCCTTTGTAGTTTGTGTTTTCGAATTTTAAGGTGATTTACAGTCAGGATTTTACTTTGACCATAGTTTTGGTTAAGTAATTACTTGATTTGTTTTAAGTTTCTCCTATTTTCTTAGAATACATGTCTAGGAATAGATGGAGCTTTAGACTGGGATGGTTCTTTTCCCCTCATGTAATGGTTCAGTATTCTGCTTCATAACCCGGGTGGGTTGTTTTTTTCTACTATCACTGTTTGGTTTGGTGATTATGCAGTCATAATTTATCCATTGGCCTTGGAATGAGTTCTTCGAATTAGTTCATCTGGAAATCCTTTGACATATGTAATCTTAAAGATCGAGAATACTCTTCTTTAGAGAAAGCCATACTTTGGTAAATCAAATTATCACCTCTTGGTTCGACGCTCGTCTTTGGTTTTGTTGTGCGGGTTACTCCTTTGGTGGTCATTGCAAGGCTTTAATCATGGTTATGTGTGGTGTAGCAATGAATCTATAAAATCTCATCTTTTTCTTATTGTAGGATATTTCATTTTCTCTTAAGGTTTAATGTTGTTCTCTGTTTCTTTTTGTAATACTTTGTTTCCTTTACCAATAAGTGAAAAAAAATTGTGGAATTATATACAAATGGTAAAATATCAATTCAGAACAAACACACTCTCTCTTCTTTTAGAGAGAGAGGTATTCTCCCCACTTCATGGTAAATCTCCATAGATCTTTCTCTTTTCTCACTTAAATCTTTCAAAGAGAGATTCTTGGTGAATTTGTTAAAAGTGGAGTAACAATACAGTAGTTCTGATTCTTCGGGATTTGCTGGTTTTATCACCAATTTGGTCAGTATCTTTCCGAGTTTGTCTCGATTTCTCTCCGACGTTGGTCGGTCACTTTCGGCTTCATGCCGTAACTTATCCATTCTTCTTTTATGTTTTATATTTCTTTTCAATCTTCTCTTGTTTTGTGTTTCTTATCTTATTTCTAAAGTCTCTATCTCGATCCATTCCTATGGTTTGGCAATTTCCATCAACGATTGTCGATATTTTTTAGATCCTGTGATTCTTGCTTAGGAGAAGTAATTCTCTGCTTTTTCAGAGTTACCTTTAGCTGATTGCCACAGGTGGTGTTTCCATGCTGGGTTAATTTGGATTCAATCATTCCGATAGTTTTCGTGGAGATGGAAGTAAAGAAAAAAAAAGTTGAAGAATGACGTTTTCCGGTGATCCTTTGTCACCAGAGTTGCATGCCGTCATTCAGGAGGTGAAGCCATGTGGACGACTACTTGCTGTCAGAGGTCCTCACTGGTGAACACTTGGAGATAGATGGCAGATGTAAAGTTCTCGAATATTATAGTTTGAGAATATGTTAAAGGATTTTCTCATTAATCACAAATAATCAGGTAATGAGCCTTATATACAATCAATAGTTTGTTGAGAATAAACCACAAAATTGGAATACCGAATTTCATTGAACCAGTTTACGTTAAAATTCCCCCTCAAAATGAGCCAAATATAGAAAGTAAGCTCATCTTGCCAATGAGATCTCGAAAAAGAGAAGGGAAAAGCGGCTTGGTTAACACATCCACAAGTTGATTGTGAGTGCAAACGTGCATTGTCTTCAATAGGCCACTAGTGATGTAATCACGAGTAGTGTGGCAATCATTCTCAATATGCTTCGTCCGCTCGTGGAAACAAGCATTATTGGCAATGTGAATTGCAGCAGTCGAGTCACAAAACAGAGGAACAAGATCAGTTTGTGGTACCTGCAACTCAGTAAGAAGTTTAACAAGCCAAGCAATTTCACATCCTGCTAAAGCCATAGCTCGGTACTCTGATTCAGCAGAGGATCTAGAAACAACATCCTGCTTTTTCGATTTCCAAGAGATGAGAGAAGTACCAAGAAACATGCAATAGCCTGTTGTAGAACGCCTTGTGTCAGGACAAGATGACCAATCTGCATCAGAGAAAGCTGATAAGCGAAGATCACTTGTAGAAGAATAGAACAGACCAAGTCCGATTGTGCCTTTGATGTATTGGGAACTTTGTGATCTGCATTGAGATGAGAAGTCTTTGGTGCAGATGAAAATTGACACAATTTGTTCACTGCATGAGTAATATCGGGTCTGGTTATAGTTAGGTACATTAGTTTCCCAACCAAACGACGATACACCTCTGGTTTCTCAAGGAGAGGCTCATCACTATGCAAACTTAATTTGAGACTATGCTCCATCGGAATACTAGATGGTCTGCAACCCAAAAGTCCAGCCTCTTCAAGTAACTCCATAGCATAACGACGTTGACAAATGGAAATGCCTTTACTGGAACGTGCTATCTCAAGGCCTAAGAAGTACTTCAAAGGTCCGAGGTCACGAATTTTATAAACTGCAGCTAAGTCATTAATCAGAGTAGTCACAAGAGTTGAATTGTAACTTGCAATGACAATATCATCAATATAGACGAGTAAAGCAACATAACCAGATTGATTATGACGAATAAATAACGCATGATCTGCAGAGGATTTGTGAAAACCCAAATCAGAAAGAGTAGAACTGAACTTCAAAAACAATTGTCGAGATGTTTGTTTAAGGCCATAGAGAGATTTCTGAAGTTTGAGAACAACATTTACAGGTAATTGTTCCCCCTTTCTTAATATATAACCCGGAGGTAATTCCATATAGATCTCTTCGTCCAAATCACCATTAAGAAAGGCATTAGAGATGTCCAATTGATGAAGAAACCAGTTCTTGGCAGCTGAAACAGAAAGAAGAGTCTTAACTGTGGTCATTTTAGCAACCGGGGAAAAAGTATCCACAAAATCGATGCCCTCTTGTTGAGTGTAGCCTTTTGCTACGAGGGAGCTTTAAAATGCTCTAAAGTGCCATCTACATTGAGTTTAACCTTGTAAACCTATTTACAACCAATCGGAACTTTTCCATCAAGCAAAGAACAAACAATCCAAGTGTCACTGTCTTCCAATGCATCGATCTCAAAACCCATTGCTTCTAACCAAACTTTAAGTTTCTTAGCTTGGCTGTAACAAGTAGGTTCAGAATATTTATCCACTGCACATACAAAGGCTTGATGATCTAAAGACAAGCTTGTGAGATTAATGTAGGCAAATATTGGATATCGAACATCACAGAGAACGTTACAGTAGTAATCCTGAAGATGAGCAGGAAGTTTACTTTGACGCTTAGAGGGAAGAGCAACATCGGCAAAGTCTTGAAAAGGAACCAAAGCAGAGCTAGAAGATGCATTATCAACAGTAACTGCATCATGTGATTTTGAAACAGGAGAAACTGCAGTGACTGAAAAGGGATCTAAAGATGAAGGATCAGTACCAGTTGCCAGAGGAAAAATGGTTTCAAAGAACACCACATGGCGAGAAATGGTAATCTGATTAGTTTCCAAATCAAGCAATCTATACCCTTTGTAGCCTGCTGGATAACCAATAAAAATACAGGCACGAGAACGAGGCTTAAACTTGTCACGATGCTGAGTTGATGTAGAACAATATGCTAAACAACCAAACACTCGAAGCATGGTGTAATCAGGAGGTTTGGAGAACAACAACTCAAAGGGAGATTTATTATCCAAAACAGGGGAAGGCAATCTGTTGATCAAGAAAACTGCAGAGAGAATACAATCTGACTAGTATTCTATAGAAAGATGTGATTGAAACAACAAGGAGCGAGCAACATTTAGAATATGTTGGTGTTTACGCTCAACTATAGAGTTTTGTTCCGGTGTTTCAGGACAAGAATGGTAAGAGATAATACCTTTCTGTCGAAATAATTCACTAAATTTCAACTCTAGAGCATTATCGGATCGAACAGATTTCACCTTGACATTAAACTGAGTCACAGTCATCTATAAAAACTCTGGAAAAACACGCAAAGCATCAGATTTGTTGACATCAAGTAAACCCATGTACTGCGAGTGCTGTCATCAACTATGGTCAAAAAGTATTTGAAACCATCATGAGATTCAACGGCAAAAGGACCCCATGTGTCTATATGAACAAGATCAAAAGGAGCAGAAGACCTGTTGTTATGAGACACAAAAGGAAGGCGTTTTTGTTTGGCAAGTTGACAGATTTTGCAATGAACTAGAACATCTTTATTATGCATTTGTAAACCAAGAACATTATTCAGTATATCAATCTTATTAAAAGAAGGATGACCTAGTCTATTGTGCCAAACATTAGCATTTAAAACAACTGAATTACAGAGAGAAGTATTTGTATTAGTGCTAGAAGATGCCTGAGTATTATTGTCTAGGAAGTAGAGTCCTGAAATGTTTCAACCAAGTCCAATCGTCGACACCCTGGTAGCATCCTGGATGATACAAAAATCCGCATCAAAACAAAGTCTGAATCCCAATTCTGTTGTAAGCTGACTCACGCTTAACAAGTTTATCCTGAAACTTGGCATGTAAAGAACATTAGCCAAAGTAATATGCTCATTTAATTGAATAGTACCAACTCCTGCAATCTGGACTATAAGACCATTAGGCAAAGTGACAGAAGAATTCAAGTCATAAGAAATAGAAATGAAAGACTCTTTGTCATGACAAACGTGATGAGTAGCACCACTGTCAATAATCCAAGTATGAGCATTCAAAACACTACAAGATTCTGTCAAAATTCCAATGAAGCAGATTATGGAAAATGACAGAGCAATACCATTTGGAGCTGGATTTTTGGCGGTATTTGTTGAAGTATAAGCTATATGTGCTGGACTAGATGAAGCAGATGGTTGGAGTTGTGTGCTAAAATAAGCAATAAAATCCTGAATCTGAGTCTCGGAGAGTCCACCAACTAAAGTAGAGATATCCTTAGTCCCAATTGAACAATTCTTATCATTGACACTCAGATTTGCAACAACAAGTGGTGTGGGCAGATTGAGTGTCTTGTTGAACATTTCCTTTCTGTTTGTGCTTATAACCTGGAGAGTAGCCATGGAGTTTGTAGCACTTATCCATAGTGTGACCAATATATCCACAATGAGAGCACTGAGGTCAATTATTCTGTTTGGGATTGTTCTTATAAGTAGATTGAGCAGCATTAATAAGAACGTGATCTGAAGAAGAAGCATCATTAACATTGAAAACAGAAGTTTGTTGAGATGTCATTGAATCAATATTTCTCTGGCTATGATCTTGATCCAAGAGATTGTAAATTTCAGCTAAGTCATGAAGAATCTTCTTCATTACGATCTGACTGCGAATTCCTGAATATGAATCATTCAGTCCAGCTAGGAACTTGATGATCTTGGAGTGTTCTCCCTTCTTGTGAAAATATTTACAGCAAGAACATTGGAGACAATTACCAATACAATCAGAACCATCAAGATCATCCCAAAGAGTTTTCAAAGCAGTATAATACTCTGAAAGATTCATTGACCCTTGTTGAAGAGACCAGATTTGTTGAGTCAACTGATAAGATCTTGGAATATTAGAAATGTGAAAGCGAACTAACAGATCATTCCAAATCTCTGAATTTCATTGAACCGGTTTACATTAAAATCGAAGACTGTAAAACTGGGCTTATGGGATTTCGTTTCTTATTTCAGGCCATCATTATCTTAAGTCATCATATATCCAACTCATGTAATTTGCAAACTTTTAAACCCATTTGGGAAAGAATAATGAAACGACAATTTTAGTGAAAAAAAAAAACAGATCAATGATGGAATAAGATTAGTCCTGCTGAATGACACTAGATATTAAAACCAAGCAGTTTTTGGCAAGGAATCAAATATTTCGGTTTAGCATTTCGATTCTGTTAATTTCCTGAGGGCTACTAGAGAGTATACCAATACCCAGCAAACCGAATAAATACCATTTCTGATTTACGCAAGAAAAAAAATCAAATAAACTTGTCAAATTATTCGAGCTTTGGGTGTGAGAAACGAAGCGAAACAATATGCAGCAAGTAAAGAAAATCTCAGAGTCATGTTTATCTTTTTGCTAGTTTTCGATGTTTCCATGTGCTAATATATCGTGTTTGATGTGGGAGTAGGGGAGTAGCAGTGGATCTGAGATGGAGGTTACATGGGAAGACCAGCAGAACATTAACACCTTCAGCCGTTTGAACAACAGATTCCATGACCTCGATGATGAAATCAAATCCGCCAAGGTTTCTTTTTTCTTCTTAATCCTTGATTTTGTCCTTAATTCGATTCTAGGGTTTTAAGAATCAGGATAGGTTCAATCCAGAAAATTGAATTAGGATGGATTTAGTTCGTCATGCTCCATTATTTAGGTTTGTGAAATTCCTAAAAATCCTAACTACAATGATCCTGAGAGAGAGACTTTGATTTAACTAACTGATTCACTCATTGTTGATTAATTGTTTAATTACAATGATCCTGAGACTCTTGGTCTAGTGCTCTAGGATCATAATAAGATTCTTCAGACAAGTCCTGATTTTTATTCGACTGCCTTGGTTCCTAGCTATAAGAGATTCCTCTCTACTCTTTGTTTCTATCTCAACCTTTACTTACTCTTTAGGCTGTAGCAATGTACCGTAACATATGCTTATACCAATTCCAGGCCATCAGTAGTAACAAACGTCTATATCAATATCAATCCGTGCACTGTTTTGTTTCTTCCTCAATGCTCTATAGGATCCCTTTTCTTGTCTCCTTCATTGGTGAATAATAAGCCTTATAGTGTCTATCAGATTGTTGTTATTAGCTATTGTAATAGTGTTCTCAGTTCAGCAATGTATCTGTGGAACTTGTAGTTAGAATTAGTGTCTGAAATGGTTCATGCTTTCCTTGTCTAGAAATGGTACAATATCTTTGGATGTGATAAGGAAAAAAGAAATGTGGGACTTTGTGAGAAATTGTGGACACTTGTATTGTTCGTTGGTTGGTCTCATTAGGGGAATCAAACAGCCTTCTACTGCCTTTTCCGCATCAAGAGTTGATCGAAAGTTTTTGATAATGCAGGAAAAGTGTGATAATCTAGAGGATGCAGGGAACGAGTTGATCCTTGCTGATGAAGAGATGGTGCGATATCAGATTGGAGAAGTGTTTGCTCATGTACCAAGAGACGAAGTGGAAACAAGGATAGAAGAAATGAAAGAGGCGACTTGCAAAAGCCTTGAAAGACTTGAGCAAGAGAAAGAATCAATTGTGTTACAAATGGCTGAACTGAAGAAGGTTTTGTATGCTAAGTTCAAGGATTCTATCAATCTCGAAGAAGATTAATAAGATCCAATCTGGTTTCTTCAACATTGCATTCAGTTGATGATTGTACTGTGTTATAGACCATAGATTCTCGAGTTAAACATATTGGTTTTGTTCTCTTTGCAATTTCATCTGCTTACGAATGCATAAATCAAAAAGGAATTTTGTTTTTCTGAAATGTTTTTTTGCATGCATTGAAAACAAAATGAAACACACAGCGCAAATACAATACAAGAAGAATCTTGGGAATTCCAAATACAAACTCTTAAATTTGATATTGGCAGGTTTAAGCAAAACCCAACAAATGTTCTTAAATCCTCCAAACCGGTTTACTTAAACCCTCCCAACCGGTTTACTTAGATTGGGGTATAACTCGACGGAGGCCGGTTTCCTGAAGCGGCGGATACGAGACCACCATGACGGGCAGTTTCTTCATCGAGAAACAAATCATCGGTATTACGAAGAGCGCCGTGAGCTCCGACGATGACTAAACCGATGATCAGTGAAACCAGAACGTTTTCGCCAACATCTGTATAAACCAACGCCAAAACCGTTACCAAGCTGAGTAAAACCAGCACAATCCGATCATCCACTTCTTTCCCAGAAACCATAATTGGATCATTGGCGTCTCGCGAGAAATAGAGGAGGATCCATCCGATGAAGACGACGACGAAGGCGATCATAGACATCGGGTGGTAAATCAAGCCGAGGAAAACAATGACGAGGATGGTTAGAGCGTAGTTTGCTCGGAAATGAGAGAGGTTGTGTCTTAGATGGGCCATGGCTTCGTCGTAATTGTGAGGGAGAGAGAGAGCGGAGAGCTCGAGAAGTTCTCGCCATGGACGGAGCGTCGTGATCATCGATTGCGTCGTCTGCTTGGCGCGTGTACTCAATGTTCCGATGATTGTAGTGTTGGAAGAGGAAGAAAGTCCTCCGCCATTGGCGCCACCGTAACTAGACGGCGGAGGTTTCTGATTCATTTGGGTTGGAATTCGTGACATTCGCAGATCTATTCAGATGCCAAACCCTCTCTTAGATTCAAAGAGTCCACAAAATGGGAAAGACTTGTTCGATAATTATTATTTTCCTTTTTAAGACCTTTTAGTATTTATTTATTACAAAGAAAGCAAAACTTAATTCAACTTTTGTCGATTGGCTCCTTTTCAACATTATAAAGCTTTTGATAGTGATGGATACAATTTGTTGACTTCAAATTTTGTTGTTGTGAATGATCTAATGTAGATTATAAGATGAAGTAATCTTAAACTTTAGTTTATACATTGATCGATTTGACAACAAATGGATAAAATATATATTGAAATCTTTAGAACCAATAGGGCTCTCTTTAGTATCTGACAACAAAAAATACCAACATTTCACGTCGGTAGGTTCTGTCGGAATTATACAGAAGAACTTGGCGGTCAATTAAATTCATATATACACAAAAAAAAAAAAAAAAAAGAANAAAAAAAAAAGAAGAAAAGAAAACAAAGTAGGAGCTTCATTGATCATTTATCTATCTTTTTGCTTTGGTTTCTATTGGTTTAGGTTTAGGAGAAGAGACAGAGCCACCACCACCACCAAGTGCTGCAGCTGCTGACTCCACATGTGTGAGCAAATACTCGTATATCTTCTTCCGTAATCGATCGATTGTTTCTTTAGAAACTTCTTGTAATCCTTCTTCGTCTTCTTTTGATCCAATTTCGTCTAACCAATCATTCACACTCTTGAGCTGAGACAGCATACCTGCGATTTGTCCGTTATCAGACAGATTCAGGTTCGAAGATGTAATCACATCAGCATCTAAGAATCTCTCTACGAAACCCAAAAACCAATCTTGTGAAACCATTTGCAACTTCTCTGCAAGATCGGTTGCTTCGTTTAGACCATTCCCTTTCTCCCAGTTTAGAGGTGGGGACTCTGATCCCATTACTGAGGTGGCTTTTTGGCTGCTACTGTTCTCCCTGTTCTTACGGATCATGCCTTGTGCTACGAGTTTTGATCCAATCGTTGGCTTGTTTTGGACATTCCCTCGGGGTTTACTGGAGGAATTATTACCTGGGCTCTCTAGTATGATCAAGGGTTTGCTCCTCGAGGAGGAAGGTTTGGCTGGTTTGGTGGAATAGACAGAGAAGGCTGATAAGTTAGTGACTAACGCAGCTTGGACCCATAAGGCTGCCAATTTCTGCTTTTCTGATGCCGCTTTTACAGCTTCCTCAGATCTGCTTTCTTCATTTTCTGAGGAAGAGGTCGGAGATATTAATCTGGACAATGACTCGGTTATTATTTGAACGTTCTTCAAACCGGAATGGAGCTTCAAGAACTGCTCAACAACTGGCAATGGATCATCTTCCTTTGCCGTTGACATAAGATCAGCGTACATACTACAGAAAGGAGAAGCAAGATAAAGTTTAGTAACAACTAACGAAGTAACAGTCACATGCAGAGACAAAAACATGTGCTTTGTCCCCCATATATCCAAAGCCCGAATGAATACATATTATTAGAGATTTACGCACACAAGGCATTGAAGTAGGCTCTCCGAAGCAGAGGCTTCTTGCATTGCCTCTATTGCAACAACTTGGGCAGCATCTCTATGCCTCAAGACTTCCTGCAGATATTGATAACAGCAGTGATTCAGTAAAATTGTCTTAACATTTAATCATGATGCCAAAGACTAAAACATAAGGTCCATATGCTATATTAAGTGGTTCTATTTTATCACTGGAGTAAATATGTTAGATTAGAGATAGGTTCAAGTAAGGCAAAAAAAGCATAAAACAGATGAGAAAGATCCAGATCCTCCAGTCAGTTTTGCTTCAAGAATTGGCAATTGGATGAACGAATTTCTAAACTGATTGTTTTGAAGGTACAATTTTCTTAATAACTAGAATGGCTCTAAAGCCTAATCAGGAAGCAGGCAAATATGAAGATCCAAGAGCAGCCAAGCCCATACCTGTCCCATCCTCGAAAGAGACGAGGGGAGTGAATTCCATTGGATATTGGCCGCTGCTAATCTTTTACTACTAACAGGGACTTTGACCAAATTCCCAGGGAATCCATTATCTGTGGAAGATCTCTTCTCAGCAGATGTAGATTTCGGTTTCTTCGTTTTATCTTTCGTGGTGTCCAATATTCCGGTTGTCTCAACTTTCTTGGTTGACTGAATTTTATTGTGCTCCTTCGATGATTTTGCAAATACATTAGCCCTCTCCTGTTTGGTTGGCAACTTCTCACTTGATGTGCTTTTCCGTGATGCCTGACAACCAAAATTTCACATGCGATATTCAGAAGACCGAAAAAACAGTAAAATCTAATAACATTGCATGAAGATACAGATATGGAAAAAGAAAAACTGATAGAAAAACAGGTGAAGTTATGATTCAGACCAAAATTCTGCATTTAGTAAGGAGTAGATCCAGTTTAACAGTGCTCTCATACAACTGATTTCAGCCTCAAATCAAGTGCTAATAGGTAGGGAAACGAAAGTGTAAATGTTTAAAACATACCCTTTTTCAATATAAGGCCGAGAAAGATTTAAAAAAAAAAAGAAAAAGAAAAGCTTACTGTTAAACCACGGGAATCAGGGGTTGAATCACGTTTAGAAAGGCTGAGTTTTGTTCTATCCGAACTCCTGATTTCAATATTCCCTTCCCAGCTTTTCCTCAACGCCTTAGCTCCAAACTCAATCCCCTGCACGAAGTTCTTAATCATGGGTAGCTTTTTCCCGACACTTGGACTCTCGGGTTTGATAAGAGACCGTCCTTTATCTATTAACCCCAATCTAGGAGAACCTTTCTCCAATACCTTTGGCTTCACTTGCTGTTGCTGCTTAATCCCATTTGCAAACTTTGCAAAAGAATTAGGCAGTGAATAACAACTCGTTGGGGACGAAGGGATGGACTTTGAACCTGAAGAAGTCTTAAGCTTCCCCAAGGTTTCTTTCCTCACATCCAAACTCAAACTCGATTTAGCAGACTTTGCACGACTTAAAGCAGACTTTTGAGCCTCAGAAGATTCATCCCTAGAGATACTAACACTCAATCTATTCCCTACTAGCTTCTCCCCCTCAGTACCACCACTCCCATTAGAAAGCAACCCTTTGGAAGATACCTTAAGTCTCTCTTTCTGCTTGGAACTATTAACAACACCATTATCATTATGAACCTTGTTATCACTAAGAAACCCTAGTGAGTGAGTAGCTACAATATCTTCAGGAGTACCAACACATTGATGCCTACCAGGAATAGGCCTAACACCACGAAGAATAGGAACAGGAGTAGAAGATTCAACTCTATCAACATGAATGAATTGACCTAATTGAATCGTATCACTGAGAATCAAATCATCATGTTCATCAGGTAAAGAAACATAAGTAGCATGAGAGGAATCAGAAACTTTGAGATAAAATCCTTGATTAGGGAAAAGCTCTCCACCAGCTAAAGCAGGAACAATACTGATAACTTGTAATAGAGAAGACCTGTGTTCTCCGGCGACTTTAACGTCGGTGTTCATATGCTGAAGAAGCTTGAGTAAAACACCAGGGACGAGATTCGCCATTTTCGTAGAGCATAACAGAACGGGATCTAAAGACGTAAACAGATCTTAAAGAGAGAGAAGAAGAAGGAAGGAATTAGAGAAGAAGATTGATGATTACAACGAGAATCCAGGTAAATTGCAAAACCAGAAAGGTTATAAATAATAATGAATTAATTAATGAAATAGGAACAGAGAGAAGAGGAAAGTACAGGTAGGTTTTTGTAAGAACAAAGCATGAGGAGTGTGAATAATAGAGAGGAGCTTCTGTATTATTTAATTTAATTAATTGAAAAAAATAAAAAGAATGAGAGCAATAAGAGAAGTAAGTAATGAGTCCCAGGAGATGAGAAAAAGATGGCTATTCTTTGTTTCCTCTTGTTTCTTTCTTACCAATTTATATGCCCATACATTTACTTATTCTACATACATAATTTATATTTTTATGACTTTACACTCTGAAAGCATAATTTACTAGACTGTTCACATGATTAAAAGCATAATTACTCATTAGGCAACAAAAATGAACAATAATTAGAATATCACATAATCTTACCTTTTTTCAGTGAGTAAGAATAAAGCTGCAGTGTCCTAATCAAACAACTATAGTTTAGTGAATCTTAATCGTGTTGCCTTACTTTTAATTACTGTCCATATGTATGTTTGATGCTTAGTATCAATGTATGTATTTGTTAGCTTTTTAGATTTGTACTTACATCATTATTATAATCGAGTAATCTGCAGTAAATGTGGCTACTACTATTAGTAAGGTTCAGCATGTGAGTCAATATTTTCTTCATCTTAAGGAAACTTGAGAGCATTGTAACAAAAATGCAACATGGATGTAAAACTACAACAGTGAACGATCATACAACAGAAATTATCGTCTCATCCTCCTGATTAAATTAGAGTTGCTCATAGAGATATTATTGTAGCAAAGATGATGAGATCACTACAATGAGAACCATCACTGCTATGCTGAGGTTAACCACTGTATCGACATTTTGAATCTTCACCAGTTTCTCGTGCATGTCTGCCCGCATTTGTGTATATGGGCATTTTTCCTTCTGCAACAAACATAACGCGGGATCTCAATTCGGTTACACAATCCAGCAAAAGGATGAACACGAGCCAACATTTGTATCTTTTAACTATGATTAACACCCTAACCCAGCTCATATTTATTAATCAATTCCAATGTTGCCTCCATGTAAGTACTTTGGGATCTATTGCAGTCAAACTTATGTTTAACAACTATGGACAGGAGTATATAAACTAACCTCAGTTTTCAACTCATCCTTTGGGATGTTTGCATTGTGAAGCGCTTCTTTAAGATCATCCTGGGAACGTTGATTGAGTGGCATCTCAGAATTGATCTTACTACTGGAGACACTATTTGAGAAGGCTTCGTAAGCTGAATCAGTATGAATGGTCTCCATAACTGAACCGAAGAAATTTGTAACCGGCACCTAATTCCCATAAAAAGTAACCTTGGAAAATTGAGTAATTAATCATCTCAAGACAGACAGTTCATCAAAAAACGGAGAGGAAAAATATCCGGAAGGTATAAGTTCATCATCGAAATCAACGTCGAACTTATGGACACCCAGACTCTCTGGTCCACATGTAACACGCAACTAAAACCTAGGCAACTTAGTCTTGATTGGTCACTAACATAAATTTATAACATGACAATGCAAAATCAATTTCCTCCTTACCTTCACCAGATCTGGTTGGTAAAGATCAGTCCGATAGTAGGCAGTAGACATTAGCAGTCTTGGGTCGTAGGACCTAAACAAACTGCACAGCATTAAGGAGGTCAACATATATTTCTAGCTCCGAAATTTCTGCCTAAAGAGGCGTATCCAATTGAATTTTGATTCAGAATTCAGAGGTAAGAAAATAATTAATAATTACAACTAGTACACTACACACAAAACTAGCAAAAATATGACCAGATATTTACAAGGCAGTTCAGAATACCAAAATTTATAGTCACACGTCCAACTATTTAATTGCTCTCCTTACTCAATTCTACAATCACGATGCAGTAGCAGAGTGTTGGTGAAAGGTGCATAGCTATTATACCTGTTAAGTGATGCATTGTCGTAGATGTTGAGCCTCTCAAAGAAAGCAAGAGTGTAATATGTAAACCGATCTACAACAGATACACCAATCTGAAACAAAAACAATAATTCTATAGCAAGTCCATACAAAGATAATACGAACATAGAATCCCCAATCAATCTGTGCTTTTGGTGAATAATTTCCCTCTAATATTGTAAAAGTAACTTCCATTCATGAAATAGTGAAGGGAACTTACATCTGAGTCCAGGTGATGGGAATATGAGTTCTCTCCTTTAAGGCTGCTACCAATAGCCAAAACACCACGAGATTGAAGCTACGATATCAATTGTTTCACAACTAACAATGTTAGAGAAAAGTCTAAATACTAGATGCCACTTTTGTACATTATGAGACACCAAGTGGAGTTAATGCTAAAAACAAGCTCCCGGCATTAGCTGTATTGATAGGATGGAAATAAACAAACTAACCCCAAAAGGCAGAGTATAACTAAAATTTTTGGCTTGGAAGAACTTTTTTCTGGGATAAATAGACGAATAACAACTGAAAAAGTGTGCTCAGATGTACCTGGTTAAAGAGAGTAGCAGCTTGGCAAGTATCAACCATTATCATCAACTCCTTGAATCTAGGCTACCCAAACAATATCATTAGCTTGTCAAAACTGAATTAAGATAAGACGATAACTGTATTGTATTTGTTCCACCAGGAAAAGGATCGAGAAAGGCTATAGGCAGGTAGAGCTAACTTTTCAAAAGACAGATTATAGACACCTAAGAATGGAATGCAAAATGTCGAGACATATATGACTTACAAAACACCATATGTGAAACATACCTACGCTTTTCTTTCATTTGTTTTACAGCATCAGCTAAATCATGACTCTGGAGCTCTTCTGCATCTTGAAACTTTAAAAATTCATCACCTCCATGCCCAGTCATGTACAGTAGAATATGGCTACCCTCATCACTGAGGAGACGCTTAGACCTTGGAACAGCATTCTCATGACGCCCAGTCAAAACCCGTAAAAAGTTTTCAACTGTTACCTCATACCCACGATAATCTACCTGAGTAAATTGATTTCATACAATCAGCCCTTCATCCGGAAAACATGTCTATAATGTGGTCTGCTAGCAATCGCCTTCAAATATATATATGGGATGCGAGCATTATTATGGAAACACAGAGAAAAATAAATCACACAACATAGCCATTCAATGATTAAGTATTTACAAGTATGAAGGCTAAGATGCAAATGCTCATAGTATTCCTACTCAAGAGAGAACCTTCACTACTACATTAGAATTCACTGTGCTAAACGCTTGGAGAAGTATCCTTTAACCAAAAATTTACCTCAACATTATCTCCGTAGAGGTTAAGTTTGTGATTTTCATTGTTGAAAACTTGAGCAGGATATTCATTTCTAGCATTACAGGCCATATCATCTGCCAGCATTAGAATTATCCTTTCATCAGGTATTCCAAGTCTCTTGACTGTCCTAGAAACACCAGTAAAGGGAATATGACGTAAGAAACATAGATGTTATGAGAACTACCTCCGTAATGGTTATTCCAACATAAACGTATCAGCTAGGGGGAAAAATAACTGAGCATTCACCTATACAGCGACAGGGTATTGGCCATGTGACGGTAGTTAAACCTGAGAAATGGCAACCACAGCAATAGGGTTAATATGGACAAGATCTGTATCAGAAAGAAAAATAGATTTTTGATAACTGGAACAGGTTTCTTAATCAGCATAACTCTCTCTTACAAAGTCCTCGGATGAGACGTGCTCAGGGAGATATGGATGTTATTTCAGTATAAAGAAAAGCTGAACACCAGTTTTCAGGAAACCAGAGAAACTACTTGCTTGTCCAAATTCAGGTTTTCAGCGAATTAACAACACGATAAAGATCTAAACAGCTGTTATCAACTGAAAGAAAGATGTCTCCGTATTCTAAGGTCTAGAGAGTATATTGAGAAGAATTCCAACTCTAAAACTTGTCACAGGTGACTCACTTATAGAAAAACTACAGTGAATTGCTACCAATCAACACTAATAGACCACATAACCCGGATTAAGATCGAACACAAACTCTTACAAAGTCCGGAATGAGAGACGAGTGTTGGGGGTTTTACCAAAAGCGAGAAGTGCAGACTAAGACAGCCCAATTGTTCGTGTGAATAGTCGAATCACCGGAAGAAGGGGCAAAGGAGTAGCAGAGAAGCATTAAGAGTATAAGAAGAATCTTCATATTTAAGAAGAAGATCTGAAATGGAAATTGAAATGGATGATGAGTTTTCCGAATCTAATCATATGCATCTCCGATTTAGATTTTTAGCTAATATATATCTTATAGTGGGATTTATCGAAGCATTTACCTACCAGCACCAAAAAGAGCGAATTCGGCGTTTGCGCTAGAACTCCGGCCAAAAATTCAGCTCGCCGGCGATGGGACACGAAGGCGTGGAACGAAAGGGCAAAAGAAAGGAGCAGACCAAATGCCGGTGTGTATATATTCGATCAAAAATCAGTTTATCACGGATCATTGATAATATAAGTTTTTTAATGGTTTTTCACTTGTAAAAGGTAAATATTCGGTTCAGTTTTTCACACAATGATTCAGAGAAGTCGTCCTAATTAGTTTGACAAATGGCTAATCCAAGTTTTTTACCAAAAATTCGGTTTTTTGGTAGACGTATAATCGTGATAGAGTTAAAATTTTGGATTATAGATAGATATGAATGAGTCATAGAGAGAGCAATATGACCAAGTGGAGTGTTTGGGACAAGTGTCCTAAATAAGTGAAGTTCCATAAAGAAAAAATTATGCCAAAAATGAACATTAGAATCTGTATAACAGTCTACATACATGTTTTTTGAATCTTTAAAAAGACTTTGTAAGACAAAGTAGTTCATAATTAACACCTGCGTTACAAGTAACCTGCTTTGGAGTTAATCGAGCAGTGTGTGTGTACGGTTAGAGAGAAAGAATCAATCAGAGACGGGTACTAAAAAGCTAAATCCAGAATTCTCCCGGACTAAAGATGGCGGCTCGATATCAGCAATGTCAATTTTCTCCATCGACTTTGATAAATCATCAACAGAGAAAGGGATGCTGCAATATCATTTAAAAGCAATTAGAAGACGTCAATCATCAAACCTTATGAAGTGCCCTAAACGAGACATGTCCAGTATTATTAGTAAATGAAGTAACCTGGAGTCGTCATCCAAAAGGAAAGAGTTGCTAACAGCATTATTCGAATCTTCTGTCATTAGCACTCTCATATTTGAAATAACCTGTAAATTTATATAGAGAGAGGAAGATGGGTAAACCTCTAAGCTAATTAAGGATATGAACTCAGAGATGATCAGTAGCTTAAGGTGACTTACGTCTGGGGCGACGCTCTGGGTGCCATATTTGTCGTCCCAGTACATAGTACTGATTCTGTATAACTGCTGTATGCTCAGTACCTGCCCATAGTTTCAATCTATTAGAAAATCCTTCATTTCGACGTTTTTTTTTTTCTTCTTTTCAGGATTTGTAAGCATACTGACAACTGTTTTACAAAATATATAGGAGAGTTGTAACACTATCTTACTGGGCAAAGATCATGACTGATCTCATCGAGATTTTTCTGTGGTTTTTGGTGTATAACCTGCATTTGGAGCAGAATTATATATTAAACCTTATGATACCATCCTTAAGGTTTAGGTAGAAGATAACAAAAGAGTTACCAGAAACCCAATGGCCTGTCGGATATGCTTAAGCTCATCCCACGACGAACCCGCATACTGCAATTGTTTTTTTGTTAGTAGTAGTTAATTAGTTAGTATTATTGAGTAATCATTGCAGAGTGATCGCTAAGAGAGATACCTCATCTGTTGCCACATGACACCAGTGTTCCAATTCAGACAAGCCAGATTTGATGTATTCCCCATTGCTGAATGAACAACACTCACGTCTCAATAAAAGGCTGTTGGGACAAACAGAGGAATCAAATGATCAGTAGATGATAGCTCTATCAGTGTTTAAGATAAAGGGATTTTAGATTCTTATGAACCCTGGAAAAACCTGTTAAACAGCTGAACATTGATGAATGAGAATATTTGCGTGAACACCTTACGGACCAAGAATGAAGGAACCTAAAAGCGTAAATAGAAGATTTAAGCTCAGGACAGTCCACAACTTGTTTATATACAGAAGAACTGGATTCGCAAAGGAACTCACATTGTTCGACTTCAGAATATTGAGGAAATTTGTAAGGCTCTTGACAATTCCTTGCCAGTGGGCGATCAGTGCTTGCTGAGCTGCAGTGTTTCCAACAGAACGAGATGCTCCTTTCACTAAACTTGCCCTCGATGTTCTTGGCGCCTATTTGAAGTTAAAGACAGACAAATTAACTAGCGAGAAACAGTTTCCTTTTGCTTATCAACGTGTGGCTAATGTAATTAATTGCATACCTGGATGCACATTCCAAGGAGTGGAGAAATCTCCTTCTTCAAGTTATCCCGAATCATTCCGTATATCTTTTCAACATAAGCTGTGAGCTGCTGCTTAAACAGTAGAGCCGGATATTTTGCTTCAACTTGTCTTAAGGTATCTGCTCCACCTCCCGCAGCACCGTTTATCATGGCAAGATTAACACCTGGGGGTGCCCCGCGGAAGCTCTAGTTAATAGAAACATTCTCAAAATTAGACTGACGTTGAAGAAAGGAAGCCATTGCTACATTGTATTTATGGATCTCAAACCATGTACTATTATACCTGAGTCATCCTTCCAAATAGAATTGCTGAAGATGAACGGCGACGCTGTGGAGCCATTGCAGCTGCACTACTAGCTTTGAGTGTGCGCTGGAGGAGTAAGAGGAGCGTTGAGGCATTGGATAACCAATATGCCAATGTCTTGTTGTTATCTTGAGTCTGAGAGATAAAATTTTACAGCATTATTATTCCAACACACTTGCTATCATAGTTAGATACGTACAAAAACTAGGAAGTGAAAGCCAACCTCAATTGCATTGCCTATTGTCTGAATAATACGATCAAAGACACTCGTTCGTTCAACCTCAAATGACCTCCATTGCAATAGGCATTTGTATATAATACATGCTGTTATAGGTCGGTTCCCCTGGAAACCTAAGGGTTGAACAATGCAGCGGATAAGTAGCTCTTGGTTTTCTTGCTGCTTCTCGTTTAATGATTTCTGTGGTTTATCATCCACTTCTGAAGGATCTCTACGGTTCATCGAATGGCTATGCAGATCCTGATTCAAATTAAAATCCATGGCTTCATCATTAAATTAATCCAAAATCTACTAAATTTGAGACTGACGTAGGAATATATTTACCAAGCTTGACCTTGCATCCACTGCAAGATGACCACTCTCTGAGCCTCTCTGTTGTTATTAAACGAATGAAAATTCATCAACTTCAGACAATCGCAACAAAGAATACTTACGGTATAATATATTTGAATTTACTGTTCTGACTTACCTGTAGAATGGACCGGGAGCGGCCAGAGAGAAATTTATTCGGTGCCATGGACACAGCTTGTTGCCGTAAGACTTTATTTTCTGATTCCAAGTTGCTGCACTTTTCCTCCATCCTGATCACATTAACTTTATGTTTCAGTTCAGAGGACAATGAACTTACCAGCAGAGTCGTAAGAAATAGGAAGATATCAATAACAATACGTTATAATAGATTCTTGCCTTGTCAGGGATTCTTGGAGTTGCTGACCTTTCTTCTCTGATTCTTCCAGTTTTTTCCTATTCTCTTCGAGAGACTCTTGAGCTTCTTCAAATTTCCTCACTGCATCATCAGCCCTTTGTTCCTCGTTGTGTAGAGTAGCCTGTTAAAACGCAATTGATTACGGATGCTAAGTAAAGCCATATGTAACAATAAATATAAAACACAAATTTCTATGGAACTGATTTCCAGGTAAGTTTAAAAGGAAAGATCAGAAAACTGATTGACCATTAATAGCCACTGCAGAAAGTACCTTTACACTCTCCAATTCCTCCATCATCGATTCAATCTTTTTGGTATCTTCAACGAAAACTTGTGTTTCTTTAATAACTGGGGGAGCTTCTTCAGCAGCTTTCTTTGCAGCTTGGCGTTCTTTCACAAGCAATGCATTTGTTTCATCAACTTTCTTCCGCATTTCTTCGAATGATTTCTGAAGTTTCGCATTCTCCTGAGTCTTTGCTTCTTCCAAGTCACTCTGAAAAATTAGTTCAGTGCTAAACATTATACATCTACTAAAAAATGATTGATTAAAGTGATGTTCTGTGGCAAGTACCCTCAAACGTTTCTCTAATTGGACACGGTATGTGAGTTCCTCAACTTTCTTTTCAAGCATATCCTTTGCCTCTTTAAGTGCTCCTGTTTCCCTTGCAGCCTGAATATAATAGAAATGTTGAGTATGTTTGAGTATGCTTGTGAACCCAAGTATCCACAAGCACAACAGCAGCATATATAATGTTCCAAGCAGTTACTTAGCTACTAGGAAAGAAAAAGAATATCTATCAGTTTCCGCCTCAAGGTCCCCTAAATTAGCAACCTTAATTTGAAAGTAATTCAATAGATTGAATACTTAATCTTTCCGATGCAAAGTTCCCATCTCAAAATACATGACATGATAGTTTCAAAGAAAAATATCATGTATTACTATAGTACGCTTTGGGTAATGCGATGAATATATATATATATATATATATATATATAGATATATCTGTGTGAATGATATAGAGCATTCTCAGCTAGTGCACATAAAGTAGTTATACCATTTTGAGCTTCCTAAGTTCTCTCTTAGCAAGTCTACCTCTCCATCGTGTCTGAGATAGGATCACTCCATTTTTAAGCTTTTTATAGTACGAGGTTGCTCTGTGACAACGCCACTGAGACTGCAATTAGTAATAGGAAATTATGTGTTAATTAATGATCATGAGAAACCTAAGATATTTTAGTGTTTAAATTTTGCAAGAATATAGACCTGAACAATTGTGGCAGCCTTTGTTTGCTTCCTGAATCTGAATTGTTTTCGAGCAGCCATTGCTCTTAACCCAGTCTGTACAACAAGCGTAGCTACATGAAGCTTTTTATATGATTTTCTAGAATAATATCTCCGACCATTCTTCTGAATCTTCACAGCAGCCGCTTGTCGTCTCAAATTTTCATAAAGTTTGTAGGAAAGTCTTCCTACAATATTTGTAAAAGTTATAAAGATATTTTCACATATTATTCATAGAATCCAGCGAAGTTAATGACCTTCTATGTTCCGCAGAAAGGGATTGAGCAAGTAGATGGCTCACCTCTACATATAGATTGAAGAGAGACTGCAGCCTTTCTCAGAATAATGAACCTTTTCTGAGCTTGATGAGTTCGTATTCGTCTCTGGATTTTTTTTGCAGCTCTACTTAGCACTTCAGCCCTTCTAGCGTCGAGTTCAGCCATCTGACCAGCCCTCAAAAAAACCTTTGTTTTACCAATCTGCATTACCAAAACAGCATGAGTTTTGCATTTGGGTTCATTACAACTCTGCCATCAATGAACCATATCCCATCTCAGCACTAATACTATACAATTGGTTCCATGACACTTGAGAAAAAGGTACCTGGTATCCTTTGAGTCCCATGTTGTCCAAGATCTTTTGAGATGCGACTTTCTCATCGAAGCTGTTAAGGGAAAAGTCAAATAATCTATAATGTTAATTTTGACTATCACAAAACAGTACAATTTGATGGCCTGGGGAGAATTGTTTTTTACTTACTTCCCTTCTAAAGCCGAAGGAGCTAGAAGTCCAAAACGGTTTATAAACTCAAAGAAAGGTTTACGAGTTGGATACCCTGCACAACTAATTCTGATCGCCTCTAAAACACCCTGTAAAGACAACAAAAAGGTTTATAGCTACTAGCACATACTTTCCTGTCATTAATCGTAGGAAAATTAGCAACATGAAAAGGTCTTTTAGAATCTAATATGTCTAGAAAAACACAATGTGGAGATATTATCTTATCTATACTTACACCACATCGCAGTTGCTGCATGATGTTCACATTCTCAAATATGGCAGGCTTTAGAAGATTGTTAGGCTTAACACATCTAATGTAATGAGGCTCGGTAGAATTTAATGTTTCCATCAGTTGCTGGAGTTGCAGCTGCATCAATCACGCCAATAGTTACTTATTACATGTACTCGTTAAGAAAGAAAAAAAACTCTTACTAACTAGTTAAACTTTTCTTTCATAAAGACAATCAATGCAATCATCAATTAGCTTTCCTACCTTAAAACGAGAAGCAATGGATGAAAACTTTGAAGACTTAGATGTTTCTTCCGGGAGTGGAGGGAAAAGACCCACGACAAAAGGACATTTGGACGCCCCCAGCAGATCTTGGTGTTCAGGGATCACATAATCCTTGTTTTTATCCAGAAATAGATCAGACTGATATAGAACCTGAAAATTTAGAAGACATGAGAAACTGTATGTTTTGCAAGGTCAAATTATCGTCAACGGAGAAGGAACCTACTTCTCCAGCATAATGGATAACGGAAAAATCTGTTCGAGAGAGTTTTGGTTTGATAAACCTCTTGTGGGACTTAAAAGTCTGATATAGCTTGTTTGCAAATGTTTCGTGAGTTGACTTTGGAAACATGCTGAAAAACTGTGCTCGTTAGTTCAAATCAAAGAACGTAATCACTTCATGTTTCATATTGAACTAGTTTGCTTTTAACATTACCATGCTTCATCGAGGAGAGCAACTATTCCACCAGGCTTCTGCAGATAAAAGAAAAGAAGAAATTAAGTGAGATAAAAATCCAACTGGAATGCAGAGTTATTTTGATACTATAATTCTTTCTCGGTTATGAAATGACCTTTTCAATAAGATCGAGAACATCTTGATTGTCCACAAATTCAATGTAGCTCCAATCTATTGCTTCTTTTGTGTACTCTTCCTGTTCCATCTTGAAAACGTGCTGAAAACAGCCAAAAAGTCTAGTGACTTCAAAAGACCGATATGAGAGTAAGAGCTGGGATTAAGAAACCTTTTTCCACTAAAATATGAAACTACCTGATTGAAATGTTGCTGCAACTTCTCATTAGTGAAATTAATACAGAACTGCTCAAAACTGCAGCAGAGGGTATCAGCAGAGAATTACTGCATTATATGTGAGCCTTAGACTACGTAAAAGTTCATTTACCTATTAGTTTTGAAGCTCTCAAACCCGTAAATGTCCAAAACTCCAATTAGAGACGTAGAATTGGCATCTTGTCCAATTGATTTATTTATCTTGTCTACCAACCTGTACATTACTAGAACTATTGACTTAGCATCACATATGTATATACACATTACTAGAGATATTCACTGAGCATCAAATATGTATATACCACTTATTGTGATCTTGTCCCCTAAACTAGCCACTTACCAATCAAACAATCGAGAATAGATTGTCTTAGCTAGACCGTCCCTGCTGATTGCGGCACTCTGTGGATCAAGACTTCTCTTGATAACTTCCTCGGGTGTGATCATAACCCGTTTACATAACGCATCCTCAAGTTCTTTTAAATCACACCTGAAACAAGACTTCCGATTAGTTAGTTTCTCTCAAATGATAACACATTTCAGAGATCTTTTCACAGACAAAATGTTTGTACATGAGAAGTTCCGCTGCTGTTTTAAGATGAAATTTCGCCTTCTCATCCTTGGGAACTGATGAATCCACTTCCTTTCCCTTAGTAAATTCAATGTTTCCAATATGAAGAATTGCAGCAACCACCCTGAAAATTGCTTCCTGTTGATACAAAGGCAGAATTAAGTTCTCACAAATATACAAGTGCAGGAAACTAAATTGCAACATATTAATTGTAGTTGCTTACACAAACCGACCTGTTCCTTTTCGCTAATTCCAACAATGTCCATAGCTCTCCTTGTTGCAAGATAATCATGAGCATCGCTTATACCGACAAGCTCAAAGCATTTGGACTGGTTCAGATAATGAAAGGTCTTTGGATGACCGAGCTTGTACTTTTCAATTTCCTGCTAGGTCTATTGAGTTACGCGGAAAGTTCTTAGAGACCAAGATATATTCCATAATTTAGCTGTACTTACCTCCTGCGGTGCAGCACAAAGAAGATAGAAGCAGTGGTAATTGCGCTCCGGATCAGAGATTTGACACACACGAGACCTCTCTAAAAGATATGTCCTTATAGCAGCTCCAGATATTCTTCCTTTCTTATCAAATTGGATTTCAACAAATTTACCAAAGCGACTGAACCAAAGCATAGAATTAATCAGCTGAATTCCCAACAACGGATATAGATTCACACAATTACAATTAGATCTTGCTTCACCTTGAGTTGTTATTCCTCACCGTTTTTGCGTTCCCAAAGGCTTCAAGGACGGGATTTGACTGGATGCAAATATTACAAACAAGTTAGTAAACCTGGGTCGTGTAAGATCATAGATAAGATCACAGAAAGAGATAGAATAATCATTACCTCAAGAACTTGTTGTTCAACAGTCCGTCCTTCTGTTACTGCACGACCACCCAAGTACGCAAGGTATCTCATAAGCATCTTAGTGGTTTCAGTTTTTCCTGCTCCACTCTCGCCACTTACAAGAATTGAATTGCTTTTTCCCTCATTAATCATGGCCCTGAATGTATATGGATATAGGACATCTTAAGCTGACTGTATATATAATTATATATGTAGATCATATACAAGAACTAAAATCACCTGTATGCAACATCAGCAACAGCAAAAACATGAGGACTTAATTCTCCAAATGGTGCACCTTTGTATTGTTGCATCATATGGGCATCATAGATGTGAGGCAATCGTTGAAACGGATTAATCGCAATAAGAATGTTTCCTGTGTATGTCTGTCATGAACAATAGATTATAGTCAAAGACCGAGAATAGTAAAAGGTCCCAAAACATAATGTAAGAGATATGTACTAACATAGATCTCGTTGAGTTCATATCTAATCTTCAGGTTCTGAAGAACACCAGGTTCATGCAAGTAAGACAGCTTTGTCATGTCATCAACACCACCTGCAATAGCTTCCACATCTTTTGGGTATATCTTTGACAACTGTGCAGTGACCTATACATGTCAAGAAAACAGCAACATAAATCAGTTTTGAGATTACAGTATAGATGTCAAGATAAAATGTTACAGTCTTGGTGAGTGATGACTGGCCTTCTTTCCAGTTGTGGCTTGGATTACAACTTCTTCTCCATTGATCTTTTCAACCTCACCATCAATCCAAGCCACTTCTGGGTCTTCCACCCAAACATGAGAACCTACAATGATATTTACTGGAGTTCCCTGCAGTTTAAATAAGCTTTACCATATACAAAATGCTTTACCATACACAAAATGCTATAACGAACTTTATAGAAACATCCAAAACGGTATCAAGGAAGTGTTGATATGCTTCTACATTCCTCCATTTGGACAACATACGAACACATGTGGCACATGAATTGAACAATTAAACATGAAAACTAGCTTCATTATCCTCTGCAACACAGAAAGTCTTTACGGAAAGTAAGACGTTCACCTACCATAAATCCAATATCAGTCAGCCTTTTCTTCTTCACAATAAATACAAGTCATAGGAATCAAATCCTTGGGACATTTTTCCATAGCATAGTCATTGATATGAGGTAGCCTCTAACGCAAGAAATCTACAAAATCTGTAGATTCCGAGACAAAAATACACACCGGAGATCGGGACACCCGCGTAAAACTCAATCGATTACAATTTTCGAAAAAATCAAAATCAACCCACAATTTCGCGACACCCTCAGGCAAAATGATCAGAATATGAAGAAGACGATGGATTCACCAGAAAGTGAAGTTGAAGCATGAGATTGGGACGATCGGAGATCGAAAAGGCAGAAAGGGAGAGAGAGAGAGAGAAGGGAAGAAAAGAGGTAAAAGAGAGATTGTAGGGAGGAGTAAATGGAAAATAAAGAGTGAGTGACATTATCGTTCGCCTTCGACTTCGTGAGTTTCTTCCCATGAAAATCGCGCCAATTCGTGGACACTAATCAGTCACTGTTCTCGCAATACCACGTACACTCTGTGACTCTCTCCCTCAATTCTACTATTTTCGAAACCCTAATGAATCCCCGACAACACAAACATATGGCAAAAACTATGGTGATTATATATTAATGTCCGGATTTGATAAATCAAGTCTTTACCCAACGGCTAATTACATTAACGTATAATGACTAATGAGAGGTTGTCATCAACGGCTAATTACTGACAGGCTTTCATCAACGGCTCATTACTGACCGGTTTAATTTCATTTTCATTAGTACCAGATGGTAAAAATTAAACCGGGAAAAAATCTGTATATTAATGAAATGAATCTTGTCGGACAAGTATTGGTTTCTGAGCGATAAACGTCCTTTCGGGAAAACAGAGCAGAGCAAGTATATGAAAATAAGCACAGCATCGCATGGCGGCTTATCCTGTTGCAAAGTACAACAAAAGTACATATGATTACATTTACATTCATACCGAGTTTAGGCTTGCTTATGTATAATTCTGGGCAGCACCAGAGGTAAAATAGTATATGATTAAACTGTCTTTCTTTCACATATTCACAGTTGAACAACTACTGCGGTGAAGGAAGCACGAGCCGGTTCAATGGCTTCAGGACTTCCGTCAGCTGCGCAAATGATGGCCGCAAATTCGGATCCCTGCACGAAGGAAAATAAAAAGCGCATTTGTCACCTGCGCAGATTCTTGGAGTGTTTTGACTTTAGAGGTGACTTACGTTTGCCAACATTCCCAAATGATTCTTCCCACCACAGGATCAAGTTCAACGGGGATCTCAAGCCGCCGATTCTGGAAACCAACTGCTCCAACTACTTGCATTGGGTTCATTCCTCGCCATGGCAATCTCAATGTTGCTAGTTCCCAAAGAATTACCCCAAAACTGTACACATCACATCTGTAGAAAAGAAGCCACTATTTGTTTCATTTTCTCCTTGAAAAAAGTGAGAAAGTATAATAATTGACTCTAGAGTAGAGCCAATTACAGAACTTGAGTGTCTATAAGCTACTCACTTTTCATTTGAGGGCTCATTCCGTAGAACTTCTGGAGCCATCCATTCGGGCTAGCAAAATTAAGAATGCATGTGATCAGAAGTTATACCCTAAATTACGAGCATGCCAGATGGAAACTGCATGTCTATCAAAAAGTAGTGAGGAAAAGGATTTGTCTGTTCTCACCGTTCCAGCAGTTGATTTTGAGGATAAAAATGTATTGTGCTTTAAGCGAGACAACCCAAAATCACCGACCTGAAAGGTTTAACAGAATCTAACAACTTAACATCAGAGAAAACAAGTACATACTAGTAGGGAGAGCTTAAAAAAAAACATCTCTTTACCTTTACATTCCAGTTGTTATCAACCAAGAGGTTTGGTGTTTTTAAATCACGGTGAACAATTGTCGGTGTGCTTGTGTGTAAGCAATTCATCCCCATTGCCTGAAATGTAACAGTGGTCTATTATTCAGTCACATATTAAAAAGAACAAGCCAGGGAGCATAGAACTCGATATATGGATCTATTATTCTACCACATCAAGGGCCATTTTAATCCGGCGCCTCTCGTCAATGTGAGATTTGGGCCGATGAAGGATTCGATACAAGCTTCCTCTACAATAATAGAAACAAATAACATTAATCTTATAGGGCTCCAAATTATAATACGCAATTGATTTTCATAACAAGACGATGGGGCAAACCTTGGCAGAAATTCTGTGACGATGGAAAGATTTGGAGGACGAGTAACAGCACCAAGGAAGAATACAACATTTGGATGACGCAATCTTCGCATAATGCGTACCTTCAGACAGGAAAATATCAATAATTAGAGTAGGAACCCAAAGACAAATATATAAGCAGCTGCCTTGCAACGTAAGCATTCTGGTTCAACCAAAATGATATATGGGTCGCCTCCTTCAGCAGATAACCCTGACTTCAAGAATTAGCTTTGAGATTTTTATGAAAATTATCCAAAAAGCTCTCACTAATATGAATTCTACACCCTTCAGCTCACACAGGAGGAATTACAAGCGAAACAAGGTATATACTACACGCAATAATTAGTAGTGACGATGTAATTATGCTACCCAGACAATATCCAAATTAAGAAGTGAGATCATATAAAAACGTAAGCTATTCTTTCCCTGATTGGCCTCTTGTGATGAGGTGATTTGACCTAATTTAATATCGCAAGCACTTAGCAGCTAACTGTACTAGTAAATAAATGCAAGTGGACATAGGGCTTACTTCGCTTCTGAACTCGGCTAAAGCAGCGCCTGAGAAGTCCTGGTCCAAAAATTTCTTGACAGCAACTTCCTAAATCCAACCATAACAAAGACGCAGAAAAATATAACTGAAACCTTCGACTTCTGTGAAGAAAATCAGCATGGGCAGACACAAGGCTAGTTTAAATCACGAAAGTGATTTAAAAGTAACCAAACTAAAAAGACAACAGCTAATACTGATGAGAATCAGTACATATAGTCTTAAGTCTTTTAAAAAAAAACACATTTGGCAGGTTTCTAATATTTAAAGTCCCAGATAACCACAATTCAGTGCTTCTAGATCCCTAAATAATGTGAACACATCTATAGTTGAGCAAATGCTGGGAAAAGATTACAGATACAAGTTGCTACACTAGCAATCTTATGAAGTCAATTGTAAGGTTCTGATAAAAACTAACCGTGCCGTTCCAGTCAGCATGATAGACCTCTCCATAAGAACCTAACCAAAATTGAAAAAAAAAAAGTATAAGAACATGTTATCTCCAAAGCTATATGCTACCTGAAGTATTAAAGTCAGCGCTATGCCTAGTAATAAGCAGTGGTGGATGGTGAAAGGGATAAAAATTTGCTCCCATTAGATACTACTAGTTGCCGTTAAGCAAATGAAAAGAAAATAAATACTAACTAGTTTAATTTTTTCTAACTTTTAAAAAATTTACCAACAGGCCACATTACCTAAACCTATCCTCTCTTCAATTACTAGATCCCTCCAGGGGATTTCACATTCACCGACATCTGCATCATCAAGAACTTGAGGATCGTTCCGGTAGGATGTAGAATCGAGAGATGAACTTGTACTTTCGTGATCCTTAAACCTCATATCACACCCGGTAGGTATGTCATCATTTGTGTATTTTTTATGATCGGGGATGTGAGATTCCTCCTTTTGGTGTCCATGTACCACAGCAGCAGAATTAGGCTGGATATCTAGTTCATTGTTGGTGCTTCTGTTCATATCCCCCACCATACCTGGTGTGATCTGATTTTCAGTGGATGTGAAGTATGGTGGCGCAGCAACCGGTGACACAAATGTCACATTGTCCCTGCAAGACACATTTGACGAAATAATTCCATTGGAGCTTGAGGTAGCGTATGTGGAATGAGTGTTTCCATAACGAGGTTCATGGTGGGGTTTAGGGGGAAGATTTTCCATATAACTATTCTCTTTTCTCTTTGGAGCTTCATTGCAACTGTAATTCTTCCACATCATTGGTGCTGGTGATCTACCAACCACAGGATTATTTTTTTGCTGTTGAAAATCATCAACATTATTCAAACCTAATTTAGTGGGCATAAACAGCTTGTCAGCTCCCTTATTTTGAAATGGGTTAAGGTCTGCAAAAAGATTTTTTGGATCTTCCTCACTACTCTGATTGTATGGAACTATATTCATGTTCGTTCTTGAACAATCATTTGTGGGTCCTCGACGCCCATTTGCAATGGCTGTCGAAGAAACATTCTCCAGCTGACTAGAACTAGTTGCACCAGAAGGTGAAGCGCTCAAATCCACATTCCTTGGTGGTCCAAACTTTGGAGTTGGGGAATCTGTCTTATCAGCCTCTTCTCTTCTATTCAAAGAAGAATTATTGTTGGCCATAGAACTTTGAATACTGCCTTCACCTTCTGGCAGGTTTGGCGCTGAGCGGCCAAAGTCATTTGACAACTGAGCTGTCGGAAATTTGTTTCCATGTGAGTTATATGGCTCAACTGTATAATCTCTACCACTTGCAAAATCAGCAGGTATAAGTGTCCCAGGATCTGTCATAAGATCAACCAAGTACTCTCTGAAAAGAGAAAAAATGTTACATCTTAGCGAAAAAAGAAAAAGAAGAAGACGAAAATACTTAAATCATTTTGATAAACAACAACCTTTCATCTTCCAGTCTTATCGTGTTCACAGCATCATTCTCGTTGCCCGTGTAGTGGCTACCTTTTACCAACCTACAAGGTAACCTGACACTGTCTGCCAAAACCTACATTGGGAGATGTAACATGCCCACGAATCAATTTCTAAAATCAACCTTCAAGTATGATTTCATATAATCTACTTTTCACTAGGTGGCCACTCAGTCAAGGATTAATTACTATGAGGCTAGGAGCCACCAGTAGGAAAAACAAGAGACCAATCCAAGAAAGAGGTTTCGGAAAAAATTACCTTGAAAAGCAAAGCACGATGCCTGGAGATACCAATATTTACAAATCCAATAGGGAATACACAAGTATTTAATGCTGCCTTGAACTCACTGCTTTTTTCAGTCCATTTGGCCAATACTATGTTGGAATCTTCCGCAGATCCACCCATATGCCCTGTGACAAGTTCAGCCAGCCTCTGTACCAACACACTAACACTGGTGGTAGGACAATCCAGTGCAATGCATTGTGCAATTTGTAGCAACTCATCCAGGGAAGGATCAATGGATCGATTTACAACTACAGCCTCAAAGCCAGGGGTTCCATGATTGCTTTCAAGATCTTCCAGCGATGGCATTTCTCCCTGTTTTGACGAGTCTGTGGATAAACCGTACACGTCATAGAAACTATCGACAACTTTCTCGTCATAGTCAACCACGCCATATTCCTAGGAAAATTTTGATACAAATTTATTCATGTAAAATCATGGAGGCACTGCAAAAACGGCAAGGCACTCGCCCACATAATTACGGGGAAGTACAGCCTTTATATAATAGCTGAATCTTTGAAAAGGAAACAAAGCTGTATAACATCAAGCAAGCAGGTGCAACAGCAACAAAAAATGCACCAGACAGAAGCTTCTATAGCGCATGAATCAGTAGAGGAGTAATGAAATTCAGGGGTAGCAATGTGAAATTCAATTAACCATGAGACGATAATTCCGGCAATACAGAAACTCTAACCAATAAGAATTTTGATCAGGCTCAACACACCTTGAAATCATTATGACCAATAACTCATCAACACAAAAGAGTGAATTCAGCATTTCTCTAGAGCTAACAAGACAAGACTTACCCAGTACTGTCTCGATAACCTCTGGGCCATGACCTCCGATGAATCTCTCCTCGACTCCATCCGTTGTTGGTTTTCTAAACTCCGTAGAGTCGCCGCTCGGATCTGATGCTTCTCCGGATCCTCGGCCGAATGCGAATTTGAGGCACTGATCGCTAGGGCTAACTGAACTTGGTATTCCTCTTCGGAAGACATGTAATCCGCACGGTTCGAAGCAGGAGGGGTCACTGAAGTAGTAGTTCCGCTCACCGGAAGCGTCTCGGCGACTGAAGAAGAAGGAGTTGCTTGAGGATTTGCTACAGCAACGTTTATCCTATTTTGATCCGATGGGGAAACTGCATCGTTGGTCCGATTCTGCTGCTCTTGATTTCCACCTCTATGTAACTTCTTGAAAATATGCTTCATCGTTCTTCAGATTCTTCGTTTGTCAGAATCAAAGACACATAAGAATGGTGGTGGGAGTGACGGAAAACTTAGCCGGCGAGTGAAAAAAGAGGGAGGAACCAAGTTTGGAGGATTTACAATTGTGCCACTGTGTTGACCTTTGTGTAGAATTATCCAATTAAAATTAAGCAAGAGAGAAAAATATGACACGTCACCAACGGACCCACACGGTGGGATTTTTCTTTTCCTTTTTTCTCGACGGTGGGATTTTTCTATACGCGGCTTATGGTGTAAAAATCCCCGAAATAACAAGCTTGATTATGAAATCATTTCTTATAAGAATTTCATGTCATCACATTCACCAATAAGACTAAACTGTTAGAGAGCTCAGTTTCAGAACAGAGCATTGGACCATACCAAAGAACCAATGAGCTTTTATCTAAACAAATACTTTATTCATGATATTGTAATACTTTTCATATCAAGCAAACTCACAAAATTGACCACATTCTCTTCTTTTACAAGATTTCAGCTTTCTTCCTGCAAATCTAGTTGGACAAAGGTACAACAACTCTCGGTGCTCTGTGGAATGGTGCAAGCCGTATCCAACCATCATTCTGATTCCGAGTGTAACAGCTTGTACCTGTTTTCAGGTAATGCTGCTTTTTCGAAATCCACAAAACAAAAGTGTTTGTAAGTATATCAAAGACTTCACAATCAGATACTACTGATAAGGAAACAAAAGATTAACCAAGTAAATCCATAAGTTCAAAATATCAAACGTCCCACATTTGTTTCTAACTTACCCATTGAGGGTTGCAATAAGTGCTCTATGTCACAGCTTCTTACAATCCATATTAGTATAAAACTCTTCTATATTGAAGTGTGCCACAATTCAAATAACATACACTGCTACTTCCATAAAGAAAAGTGAAAACGTTCATAAACTTACATTTAATGCTTCTTTTTAACTTCATCCTCTTGGCGTCATTTAATTGATCTCCACTACTTATCGACTTATAATCTCGTAAAGGATGATACTTCATGAATTCTAGCTCTTTTATAGCTTTGTCAGATCGGTGATTTAGCTCCCTCTGCAATTACAGAGAGACATCATTTAAGAGAGTTAAAAAGTAGACTACTGGAACATGATAAGAAAACCCTTAACTTATACTCACAAGGGCCCTATGGAAACCTATGATTTGCTGCTTGCATAACTTCATTTCCATCTCAAGTGCTCGTAACCGACCCTCAACAGGAACAGCGTTTTGCTCAACTAATTGCTTTTGTCTTCCACGTACGACTTCTGGCTGCCAAACGTTCAAAGCTACTGATGCTTGCCTATGAAAGAGAATAACATATTACCATAGATGATGAATGATTGAGGCAAAGAACAGCACATCAATCTCATTTTCAATTTGATCAAACAGACGTTCATCTATTCAAACTGTCACAAAAGTATAAGCAAAGTAGAAACAATCATGCATATATGTAAAAGTATAATTGCTACTTGCAGCGTTAAATAGGAAGCTAAAAGTTTGTGGATACGATCTGACAAGACGTTTCCAAGGATTGGGACTACCTCACTTTGTGCAAATTTGAAAATTCAGCAGAAGCAGTATGTAATCTCTCTGTCTCCTCAAATAATCGAAAATCTAATTCACGAATCCTCCGAGCCCACTCTGAAATTTCACTCTCCTTTCTCATTAGAGCTCTTCTATAGGCAGCTACTTTCCTCTCCTTCTCTCTCTCAAACCTATATCTATGACATGTCATAAACAACATAAGAAATTTCAGCAACACAAAATTACAAATCAGAAAACATACCTTGTTTTGTATATAAACTTGGTGGGAGTTTGAGATGAGGAAGCAGAAACAATTTGAGAGGGGAAATCAACGACGAGTAGAAGTTCCCAGAGGGTATCATCGCAAGACAATCGGTAGAGACGACGAGAGGAGATGGAGATGCAGCAGAGATCTTTGTAGGTGAAGGTCGAGGACTTGACGCCAATCTCCAGAATCGTTCTCCATAGCTCGTCTGGAATCTCGTTCGCAGACATTCTCTTTCTAGGTTATTGCTGCTGCTTTTCCGGTGCGCAAACCAACTCCGATCTTATGAAATTAGCCCTATAAAATTTACTTATTTATATACCAACATAAACCAAATTTGAACCGAACCTTAATTGTTCTCACTTCTCATTAACCATGTTGTTCGCTTAGACACAAATATCTGGCTCATCCAGATAACAAATCCGGATGTTTTGATCAGATGCATTACACCTGGGATTAAAACCCGAACCGATTTGTCTGATCCGATTCAAGCTGAAATTTGGACAATCGGTTTGGGTACTTATCTGAAATTCGGATAATATGGTAAGTGATTCATTGAAGAATTTAGGTAGTAATTTGGGTCGGGTAGTTCAGGTATCAGGTATTTACATAATATTTGAATTCAATCGAAACTAACTGAAGTAGAAGCCAATTCGAGTCGGTTCGGGTCGGATTTTTTGAAATTTTGCAAAAAAAATCCATTTTTTGGGTTTTTTGGATTTTGCAAAAAATTTCTATTTTTCGGATTTTTTACTCCTTATTCGGGTTAATTTGGCACCATTAAATACTACAAGAAGTACCCGATACCCTACCTGATCCGAATTTTTTTGCATTTCGGTTAAGTTCGATACAACTTTAAAATTTACTAAATACCCAAGTTTCGAATAAACCGACCTCAGAGATTTATAGAGTTGCAAATATTAATAAATAACTAAAATATATTTTATTATTGTTAAAAATTACAACAAAATAATAAAAAGCAAAATGAAATCTACATATTCTTCTTGCTTCTTTCTTTCCATGTAGGCAGTGCTGTGCCTAGAATTAGAGAAACCTAAGGTAGACTTTAGTAAAAGGGACCCTTTATAATATAAATATAATATAATTAAAAAAGATTACATCGATAAACCAAAACAAACTTTAAAAAAGCAAAAGACTAAAACATAATTTTTCTTCTTTCTCTTTCAAAAAACTCTTTCACCAAATTCTCATAATCTAAATTTGTAACTAGGTTTCTTTCTATAGATATGATAGTTAAAACAGTCTTCATGTGACATAGTTGATCGCAAATAAGACTTTATCAATTTTAGTTTTGAAAAACTTCTTTCAGCTGAAGCAACCGAAACTTTCAAAAATGTTAGAAAAAATTTCTTCTTTCTTAGCCAAACGTGGTGAAACATCAACACATCGAAGGATAAGAGTCATTTGTTCATAATGACTAATATCATGAGTGCAATCAACAATAACAGAAAAATATTTCGCCCCTTGAATCTTTTTTATGATCATGTCCTTGACTTCATTAACTATTCGTTTTATCAACTCATTCTATATTTTATTACTAAGATCATGATAATGAGATTTACCATCTTCAAACCGTCTAACATGTTCTCAGATTACCGGATCCCATTCAGCCATCATGTCAATAAAACTTAAGAAGTTTCCATTACCATCCACTCTTAGCTTTTCGTTTTTTCCATAAATGCTATATTCTGTTTGGCAAGAGTTTTTACCAAGGAAAAAATTCGAAACATCACATCTTTCCAATGATTCCTCTCTTTGTTTAGTTCTTCTTGCACATACTTATCAATTGTTTCGTTTTTTTCAGCCTCAATTCAAGTTCCATCCACTGACTCATGCATTTAATATGCTCATGACTAGTCTCATGCTTCTTAAGTTTTTCCAGAATATTTTTCCAATCACCAAATCTCTTAGATGCGAGATAAATTGGATTTTTGTCCTAAGTGGACAACTTACAACAAAAACAAAAGACTTTATCTGATTGTTTTGAATAAACTAGCCAACGCCTATCTTTTTTCTCTGCATTACTCAAATCTCTCAAATAATATGTGTGAGAGAAATGTCGACCATTAGTCTTATTTCTTGGAAAGTTGAAATCAATTGACTATCTTGTTGCAGGACCTTTTCTAACCATAATAAGTCTTAATCTAGTATCAACTTTTCCCCAATTTTCAGGATCATATATATCAAGAAGTCTATCATGCTCTTCAAAATCAGCATTTTTCCCATCTATATTCACTTGTGTCCCTTCTTTCTTTGTATTGAAGTTTTCATCCTCTTCTCTGTTAACATTCTCTTCTTCTTCTATGTTAACATTCTCATCCTCTTTTCGCTTGACATTCTCATCCTCTATTTGTTCATTAGACTCATCATTAACCTCCACAAAATCACTAGAACTTTCAGGTTTTGTAAGAAACTTGATTAGAGAACCTGCTTATATTTCACAAATGTGTCATCTTTATTTTTTTTGTCTTTTATGCGCTCCTGATGGATACTTTCTTGGAGACATGTTTCTAAAATTTATAAAAAAATAATAATATAAAACTTATTTAGAAGAATTATAAAAAAGTTGAACGACTTACAATTAGGAAGATGAAGTAAAAAATTAGATTAGCTCAAAAGAACAAACGAGATGAAAAGCTTGTTTGTAGTTTGTTAATGTGTAAATCATTGTAACCTTAAACAACTGTTTATAAGTTTAGGTATGCATTGCAACTAGACTAAATGATCTTTACCATTTTGCTACCTTAGATTTTTGGTATTAAGGGGACCCAAAAATTTATATATTTTGGGAGCCCTAAGCAAATGCCTTTTTTTTGTTAATAGGTACGCCACTGCATGTAGGGTTCCTTTATTAGAGATTACAGAAAAGCTCACTAATAAGAAGGTTTACTCTTTTATTCTCTTCTTATCTCGTTATCCTTTAACTCGATTTTGTCTTTGTTGTTGTTTATTTCATGAGATTTAACAATTTTGGGTATATTTAGTGATGTATTTGTTTACTGATGTAGAGATTCTTCACTAATGTAGAGATTCATGCTTAACGAGGAAAAGGCTATCAAATTTAGACCTCATTGGGGAGCTCTTTCTCTTGGGGATAACTCTTCTTTACTCACCATTACTTATCATTTTTCTTATATTGCTTTTGAACACAAGTATGTAGTGGATACCGTTGTTTTGGATGATCATTGAATTTGGAAACACCTATATTCACATGTTATAGCACATTTATGGTTAGTTCCATTTTAACCAATTGGTAATGGTTTATGCGAAAACTAAGGCCTTGTTCTTTTGGCAGTCGCTAGCGACAACGACCAGCGACAACGACCAAATCATGTTCTTTTGGCAGTTACTGGTTCAGCGACCATTCGCCAACGACTAGCGACCATTTTTTCAATCGCTGGAAAATTCAGCGACCAATCACTGCGATCAGTCGCTAGTTACCAGCGACTGTCAAAAGAACATCGCAGCAACCAATTTTTTTTTTCAGATTTTTTTATAGAAATATTTGTTAATAAATAAAAAAATGTTTGCCAACTTTTAAATAAAAAAAATTATATATAAAAACAACAAAAATAAATTAAATTAAATCAAATTAAGTAAATTACAAAACTAAAATAAAAAAATTAATGTAAACAAAAATAAAATAAACAAAATTTGAAATTCATAATTATTGTGTTAAAATTTGGTAGTTACCAATAAATTTGTACAAATATTCATATATAATTTTTAAATATATATATCAACTAATAAATAAATAAAATTATATAGTTTCTTTTAACGCAAAACATAATATTATTAAGGAACTTAAAAGTTCACAAAGTAAAAGAACAAAGAATCGAAGAAACGAAGGAGAACGAGAGACTCCTAAATAGAAAGACAACGTCTATCCGCTGCAAAGAGGGATGAGAGCCATGATGGTTCACCCGAAGCTAAATAAGAATGAAACTGACCTTCACGAGTAACACTGAGAGCTATCTTACAAGCACAAGAGTTGGCTCGTCCAAAGGAAGGCGATAAAAACCGAGATCGAAGATGATAGAGCTTGTTATGGATAGCATCAAGAAAAAACGGAAGCGAGGCCAAGCAGTGGGATGAAGGACAGCCTCCAAAATATCTTTAGAATCGACACCAAACTCAACCTTATCACAACGAAGATCGACCATAGAAGTAACAGCCCACAAAAAACAATGTAAAGAGGCTGAAAAACGATAAGGAGAGGCAGAAAGAGCATCACATGCATGGAACTTGGTGATACCAAAATGATCCCAGACAATCCAAGCCATTCCGGATAAGTGACTAGAGTTTGTCCAAGCCAAGCTAGTATCACACTTTAGAGCTTCGCGCTGTGGTCGTTTCCAAGACTATGGACAAAGGATACGAGATGAGTGCAGACTAAGTAAGGGATCTACTTTCTTATTAAGTTCAAACCAAGCTTCAGTTTCAATCAAAGAGTTAGCCATTAAGAGTCTAGCATCAGCCGAGAGATTAGAGAAAATAACACCATTGCGCTGCTTCCAAACATTCCATAGAATCCAAGGGAGAGAGCTACAACGATCACTAACACCATGACTTGATTCAGCTGCATAAATTAGAGCGTCAAGATAATCATCAATAGAATATGAAGGAACACTCAGGAGGCAGAAGAAAGACACTTCATCCCATATACGCTTCGCTAATCAGCATTCAAACAAGACATGAGCAATGGTTTCATCACCGGAAGAACAAAGAGATAAGACTTGTATCCCACGTGAGCGTAAGGTTACCACCACAGCAAGAGCATTTGAGAGTATACGCCATAAAAACATCTTGATTTTAAGTTGGGTATAAAGTTTCCACGCACGACTCTTGACAAGATTAAGGCATTGTAATTCCGGAGGAGGCGAGTCCGATGAGGGAAATGATCTTGAAGCTAACCATGCTCCACTTCGAACCTTATAAAGACCACTTTTAGAGTAAGCCCAAAACCAAGAGTCTACACACGAATATGCCGGAGGATGAGAGAGAATCCGGTGAGCATCCAATGGTGGAAACAGACGAAGAATAGATGTTGTATCCCAATCACCCTGAGCTGTAATCAAGTCGCAGACCCTAAGGTTCAAATTAATTTAGCGTTCCTTATTATACGGCCGATGAGGAGTGCCATCGAATATCCATTTATCTAACCATACTGAAGTAGAATTCCCATTAGCAATAGATTTAACTAAACCTTCGGATAGTAATTCACGACCATGTAGGATGCTTCTCCAAGCATAAGATGGTTTTGTTTCCTGAAGTGCTGATAAAAAATCCCCAGATGCAAAATATCGGCCTTTATAAATTCGACTAAGGAGAGAGAGAGGTTCGGAAAGGATTTTCCAAGCTTGCTTGACAAGTAAGCTTTGATTGAAAATTCCTACATCCTAGAAACCTAGACCACCATCCTCCTTAGATTTACATAAGGTTTTCCAAGCAACCCAATGTATTTTCTTCTTATTATCCTTAGTATTCCACCAAAAACTAGTAATAGCACTTGTAATCTTGTGGCATTGATGTTTCGTGAGCCGAAAGCAAGACATAGCAAAGACAGGCAAAGCGGAGGCAACCGACTTGATAAGAATTTTTTTTCACGGCCAAGGATAAAATCTTTGCAAACCAGCCACTTGTTCGCTTCTTCAAACGGTCTGTTATATAGCTCAAGATAGCTTTCTTGGATTCGTTAAAGCACTCAGGAAGGCCTAGATATTTACCATCTCCGCCCTCTTTAGTGATGCCAAGGTACAGCCCTATCAAGCATTGTATAATTAGATCTACACGGTCACCAAAAGTACTGGCCGACTTGGAAAAATTAATCACTTGACCCGAAGCTTCACCATAAAGACGAAGACAACGGAGAAAAACACACGCTTCAGAGATAGTGGCACGGCAAAGGAAGAGGCTATCATCCGCAAACAATAAGTGTTGAACCAGAGGACAAGAAGGATAGATACAAAGATCGGTTAAGTCGCCAGAAAGTTCAGATTGCTTCATAACATTTACGAAAGCCTCAACGCATAAAATAAAGAGAAACGGAGATAAAGGGTCACCTTGACAAAGACCTCGCTCAGGTTTGATCATACCATAACATCGACCATTCACTAAGACTGAATACGTTACAGTTCGAATGCACTCCATTATCAAATCAATCCATCGCCGAGCAAAACCAAACTTTCCAAAAAGTTCTTCCAAAAAAGACAATTATACTCTATCATAAGCTTTTGACATGTCCGTTTTAATAGCCATAAACCCGCTGTTACAAGAGGGATTCGTCTTAAGCGCATGGACTAACTCATGAGCAATGAGAATATTGTCTGAAATAAGGCGGCCAGCTACAAAGGCTCCTTGAGTCTCAGAAATAAGCGAGGGAAGGCGGTCTTTAAATGAGAGCACAGAAGACGTAATATTATATTATATAGTACTGAGCAAAGACTGATAGGACGCAGATCTGTCATCATAGACTGGCTGAGAATTTTTGGAATGAGACAAATTTTCGTAAAATTCCAATCAGTAGGCATCGAACCAGTTTCAAAAAATCCTTGGATTTCTTGAACAATTTGATCACCTACAATAGGCCAATAAGATTGGAAAAAACTTCCCGTCATACCATCCGTACTAGGATCTTTGTCACCATTAATACTAAAGGCAGTAGCTCGTATCTCATCCGATGTAACTGGTCTAGTAAGAGAACAATTCATCTCATCTGTAACACGTCTATCAAAGTCGGATAAGAGAACCGTAGCTTGAGTAGAGCAGGACGATGAGAATAAACGTGTAAGATAGTCGACAGCAACAACACTTTTAGACCCTTCATGGACCTGTTCATGACCACTCACATTGATCAAAATGGGTATGAAATTACGAGCTTTTCTTTGTCGAACACTACGCTGAAAAAATTTTGTATTGCAATCTCCTTCTTTTAACCAAGATTTCTTGTTGCGTTGCTTCCAAAAATGTTCTTCATCGGAGTAAGCTTGAAGTAAATCAATTTTGTACTAACGAAGAAGGTTCAAATCCGAGTGAGATTTTATACTCTCGGCATCTAGGGCAGCTTGAATACGATAAATCAATGATTGAGAATTATGCATCGTAGACCGTTTCCATGAAGATATAGCTTTACGACACCCACTTATCTTATTCAAAACCGACAATGATACAGCACTCTCACTTTGCCAAGCTTGAGAGATAACACGTGTAAAACCGGGCTTCGAGCTCCAATGTTTGTCAAAAATAAACCAACCAGGAAGCTTTGCAACATCACCAATCAACTTGAATAATATATGTCTATGATCCGAGCCTACTCGCAGTAAGTACTTGTACCGTGAAGTGGGTAAAAGAGCTAACCACTTCGAATTGACCATAGCTCTATCTAAACGAGATTGTAGGTGCATTCCATTCCATTCACCAGACCAAGAGAACATGTTACCCGAGAAGGCAATATCGGAAAAGCCACAATCATTAATCAATGTCTGAAAAGCAGTAAATGAGGACTCGGGTCGAGGAGGGCCACCTAATTTTTCTGAATTATCTTCAATTTCATTAAGGTCACCAATAATCATCAAAGCTCCAACTTATTTGGAATAAGAAATCCCACACATCTTGACGGTGGTGACGAACAGGATCTCCATAAACAAACAAAATAAATAAACTCGAAGAACCTAAAGCCACTTCGATATCAATCACCCGTTTAGAACTGGAAAGAACATGGACATTAAAAGTATTTTTCCACATCAAAGCTAAACCACCACTGAGCCCTTCTGGCTCAACTAAACACGCATCATCGTAACCTAAGGATTGTTGTAGCCGGGAGATAAAAACATTAGAATTTTTAGTCTCCATTAGAAATAAGAAATCAGGAAAATGCGTACGCCGCATTTCCTGAAGGAACTGAATTGTCAAGGCATTCCCAAACCTTGACAATTCCAGCTCAAAAGGCTCATTGATCCTTCGGCAGTTCCTCATCCGGAACCACCTCAACATTGTTGTGTTTAGCAGACTTCTCGTCTTCAATAGACAATTTCTCATCATCAGCCTTTCTTTTTGTTGCCACATCCTGTGAATCGTCTTGAATAGCTTTAACTCGATACATCAAAAAGCTTTTCTTATGTAATTGGTGGCATTTCCATTTACTAGGTGGATTCCTAGCTCGAGAAAGAATACCATTAACTCCGGAAAGATCAGAACTAGCTAAGCCAGTAGATAAAACTGTAGGGTTAGAGTCCACATTATGAGAGCGACATTGAGAGGAAGACAAAGAATCAGTCTTTGAAAGTAGTGAAGAACGAGTTGCTTTAAAGGAAGCTTTAAGAAGTTTTGGTTCAGTGCAAGGAGAAGCTTCACAAATAGCAAAGTCAAAAACGTGACCTTTCCCTTTATTCAAATCAGTTGTTATCTTAGGTGGAGCTTCCAAGCGGAGATTGAGATCATTATTAGGATCATCACCATCTAACTTCCAAAATTTTCTTCTAATATGATCAATTCGTACTTTCTTCTCGGAAGGGTCATCAACGGAAACGTAATCACGAAGCACATTCAAAACCTCCTCTGATATCTTACGTTTCCCTATAGTCTCATCAATACTCACATCACTTTCGAGTAGAACACCATAAAGAGGATCACCTTCCCGAAAATATTTCTGATTAGGAACTTAAGGAGGAGAAGATCCCACCGTAGCATTTAATTTCCGGGTAGAAGGATTAAGCGGATTGAGTGGACAACGTAGCTTGTCATGAGTTAACCTCTAGCACAAGAAACAGCATTTACGAACCCGCTCGTATTCAAAATTGACCGTAAAGACCTCCCCAGAAGGAAACTCAAACTCCTGAGAATTACGTAGAGGATTGGAGACGAGAAAGTTAACACGAACCCTAATAAAACTTCGACTTTGTGGCTTAAAGGATCAAAAGCCAGTTCTGTAACAGAGCTTAAACATCTAGCTAATTCTTTTAGAACATCAGCATCATAGCAATCAATCGGAATGTTGCGCATCCGAACCCAAAGAGGAAGAAACTGAAAATAGTCCGATGGTGGTTTCTCCACCCATCTCTCTAGCACTAAACTCCAGTCCTCGTAGGTCCAAGCTCCAGCATCTAAAACCATGAGGAGATCATATTCTGAATTGAAAACCAACAGAAACTTGTCCAAAGACAACACATAACCACGACACTTATCATAGACACGCCATAGACGAGACATATCATGGATTAAACTCGACATACGCTGCATACATGGATTAAACTGCAACGATTTCTTTCATCACAATTAATCTTAGGAACACTCTAGATCTTGATAGGCTTTCGCTCTGTAATAGTCATCTCTTGCAAGGCTTGATCAATCGGTATTGACATCATGAGAGAAAGCATGGCGAGTACTCAACTCACACAAAGAGAAGGAACAAAGCAATTCCAAACACGAGCCGAACAAGATACTACCGTACCAACCAAACCCGAAGGAAGAAGGCGGCGGAGAAAGTATCAAAGGTCATATTAGAGGCGAAGAACGATGAAGAAACGACGAAAAACGGCGGAGAAAAATGTAAAAGCCGGCAAAAAAAAAGGGTTTTCCCGGTACTCAAAGCCCTAGGAGACTAAAGATCAAAGACTCTAATTCACCTAGAGAGTGCTAAGCCCACAAAAAGGAAAATCAGTTTAATCATGTGGTTGTTTTATTCAAGTCAAATAAAATTATATAGTTTAGAAAAATATTAACTAAAAAATTCAAATAAAAATATATTGTTTTGATTATTAACATTAAAAATTTAATATATAATATAATTTATTGCTGTTGATTTATTTTATTTTTATTCTACTAATTATATTTTGTATTATATTTTATTTTTGGTTTTGTTTATTTAGGTTTTCTTAAAAAAAGTTTAAGAAAAAAAAACTAGTCGCTAGACCAGCGACCAGTCGCAACGACTAGTCACAGCGACTACAAAAAAAACATGAAATCAAGTTGCTGGTTACTGTCAGTGTTGCTAGCGACCACCAAAAAACAGGGTCTAAGTATTGTGGCTTTGACAAACTAATTTTCTTTGATATAAGAAAGAGATTTTAATTAGCTATAGGTCTGTATCTAATATTCTTGTTCGACATATGTTGGTTTGAAACTGCATATGTTCTGCTTCTTCATTGTTTCATCGACTCGTTTGATCTTTTTTGGCTTTACTGTTCATTGTTTAATAAAACCCATTTAATTCTTTGGCTTCATATCTTTATGATCGTTTTTTTTTTGTGTCGATTTCCTAAGGTTAAACTCATTAGTCTACATGATCATGTAGATATATATGAACGAGCTTTATCATGTTCTTGTGAATCCTCAATTATGATGGCCAGATGACTAATCTTTGTCTTTTTTTTCCGCATTTTAAATCACTAGACAAATTGACAATTGTATTTATATAGACCATGAATGGTAAGACAAGTATTAGTTTTTGGATTTTAGGTTTTGGATGCATTTTATTTTTTGTTTTCAAAAATCCAAAAAAAATTGGATTTTAGTTTTTGTAAAATTAATGATGATTTCTTAAAAATTAGCTTTTTTTAATTTATTGTTTTATTAGTAATTATTATTATTATTATTTATTAGTAATTATATTTTTTTTGTTTTCAAAATAAGTAGATAATTAAACTCAAACATTTGTTGCTGATAGACTCATTAATTATATCCATTATAAAGGGGAATAGTTATTCTAACGGAGAATATTTACATTGGGATACATGTTCGCCTTCCTAACATGGATTCAACAACCTTCCCACAAGAACACACCTACCTTTTTCTTCCATAAATTCTGTAAAATCCTCATAAATGTTTGTAATCATCTGGAAGGAAGATTCTTCTGATCTGGTGGAAGAATCTGAACATGCTCTCAATTTCGGTTTTAGTCGCATCGTTTTTGAAACCACTAACGAAAATGGTTTCGAGATCATTCTCATGATGGCAAATATACGTAGGTCCACGTCTCTTCTCATTAACCTCCATTTCAGTTCCATTCAACTTAATGATGGAATATATAACGTAAAAAATTATTTAAGATTTTGAAAAATTGTTTTTGTAAAATCATGATTTGGCTAAAATGTGGTTTTCTCCAAAAACAAAAACCAAAAACCACTAAAATTCATTCTCTTTCAAAATATTTACAATTTCTTTTGTTTCATAATTAGTAAGAAACAAATATTTTATAACTACTTTTATTTTAGGATTAATAAAAACATATATATTTTGCAATACAGAATATTTACGTTTATTCTTACATATTTTTAAGATAATACATTGTAAAATTTATGATATTTAGATTTAATACATATAAAAAATTAATTAATAACTTTGAAAGATTAAGCTTTATATAATAAGAATCAGTTCACTTAAACAATTTTTCATCAACTTAGCTTTACAAAAATTTCAGTATAGTCAACCAAAACTACGATTGTTACTAGTCTACGATAAACAAATTATAAGTTTAGATATTAATCTTTGAATCATTTTTTCGAAAAAATTCTTATCATTTCAATAAATTTTAAATTTCTTTTGGTAAAGTTGGACATGGAACTCAAAGTTTCATGAAAAGATTATTACCAACAAACCATCATTTCCATATTGCAATTTTATTTAACGCAAACAGAAATAATAATTAAATATTATTTATACTTTTAAATCTATAAAAAATGTAATTATATTACTTAGAATAACATAACTCAAAAAATAATTTAAATTAATAAAATTTTGATCTTAAATTTTTTTTTCTCATTCTTGCATGACCTTTAAATGTGTGATGTCAAGTTTGTGTGATAAACTTAATGGTGAGTATAAAATAAATTATTATTCTGTTTTTTTTTAACTAAAGATTAGTACATTTAATTAATCATCTTGAATTCAAAGAAACACACAAATGCATAAGAGAAAAATATTGGCCAAGAGAAGAAAGAAAAAAAAGATATTATCGGCATAACATCTACGACTGATTCAAAAAACCTTAGCATAATATCAATAACTATATTCAAAACACTTTAGCCTCTAATAATTTAATGAAAAAATATTTGAAAATGATGTCGAATTAACAACCTTAGCATATTTATTCAGTCCCGTGATCAAATTATTTCCCACAAGAACCGTCTAATAAAGAACCATCCTGAATTTTATTGCAGTCAGTTTTGGGCCATGCAAGTTTTTATTATTTTTTGCTTAATATAAAAATGTGGTCTCCTTTGTACAAAGCGGAAATTCAACATCTTAAAAAATATGTTACTAAGTGCGAGACTTTCTTATTTTATGAAGAGGGTGAGATCAAGATTTTGTACTTGGAGTTTGCAACTGGGGAAAGTAGAGATACATGAGGGATGCATTAGTGATATTTCTATGAATTAGTGAACAATATTTGCTTGTTTACTCAGATTAATGACATTTCTATGTTTATTTACATTAGTGATATTTCTATAAATTCTAGTGTATGACATTCCTATGAATTTTAGTAATTTATGGTTTTATATCTTCTTTTACTGCCATTAAATATCTTGTTTCATTATGATATATTGTAGTTTGTTTACTCAAAAAACATTACAATAATTTACAAAGTACATTTAGGTATCTAGTGGAGGATAATAATATGGATTTGGTTTTAAATGAAAAAGATATGTATGTTGTTGTAGAAGAAATGTTCGGTGATAATTGTTAACATTGACAGGCAGATACTGAGGACGAATCGGGGTGGAGGTTGGCGTCGTGTGCAAGTGCAACAATTTATGTTTAAATATGAGACTCATTTGATATCTTGCGCATGAACCAAAAAATATTTAAGGGCATATGTAAAAGTTATCGAAACAATACAAGCTGGAGGAATCTTGCAATGTTTATCTAGAAGAGAGTGTTCCAATGTTTACAGAGATGGTTGCAAAAGATATAATTGTACGAGTTATTGTTGAGCAGTATCAACATTCTCTTGACACTGTGAAAAGAAAATTGGGTGATGTTTTGAGTGCTCTCTTGAAACTTGCAGCATACATCGTGAAGCTTAGAAGGGGTGAGTTTGCAAGTCCTAATTCTGTTTTAGCAAATGATCGACAATATTGGCCCTATTTTAGGGATTGTATTGGTGCTTTTGATGGTACACATGTGCTGATTCGTCCTCTTGTTTAACCATATAGAGGTCGAAAAACTGAAACAACAATGAACGTGCTTGCTATATGTAATTTTAGCATGAGATACATATATGCTTGCGTTAAGGTGCTTAGGGGAGCACATGACACAAAGGTGTTGCCATACTTTTATACATAAGAGTCTTTTTTTCCTTATCCTCCAAACATAATATATTATTTAGTTGACTCTCGGTATCCAATCAGAATTAGTTACTTAGGGTAAAAATTGTGACAGTAACTATTGCTCTACACAATTTTATTCGAGATTCAAATAAGAAAAATCAAAATTTTGCACATTGGAAAGCAGTTGAAGAGGATGCAAATAATGGTGGTCAAGTGATAGAAAATAACGAATAGAAAGATAATGATGGAGATATTTTGTACATATCAACTGGTGATTAGAGTGATGGAGAGTATACAATCACTGAAGAGATATCAAGAAAATGTTAGATTTCCAAATTAGTTTTATCGAAATCTTTGAAATATTGATTCTAAATTATCGATCTTATGACTTGTTGCACATTTTTATTATTATAAAAATAATTTAAACTATATTAGTGATTTTGCTTTTCATATTTATTTGTTTAAACAATTTTTAAATAATGATAGATATATTAATAAGTCTTTGAAAGTATATCATATTAATAACTACTATAAATGGTTGACCAAAAAAACTACTATAAATGATCATAAATATTTTTATGTACTTGAAAACTTTGTTAACAATTAAAACACATAAATTTTTAAATATATAAACAATTAAAATATAAATGTTTATAATTATAAATGACTAAAGAGAAAAAAAATTGATTTAGCTAGTTTTAAGAGTTAAATTATAATATTTAATTAAGGTGTTGTTCTTTTCCTCATCTAGAAACTCTATCTGAATGATCCGTTTGGATGATCAGTTTGGATGATGCATCTGGATGATGTTCTTTTCTTCATCTGAAAACTCCATATGGATGATGCGTTTAGATGAAGTTATGTTTTTTGTGCATTTGTATAAATTAGTTAGATGTACTTTGTAACCAAATGACTAAAAATGACATGTTTTATGTTAAATTGTTTTTTTATGATATAAATTATATTTACAACTACATAAGTATCAAAATTATTTTTAAAATACCTAATAAAATCGTATATTAATTACATAGTTAAATTTTAGTAAATAATTATTTTATAAAACTTAAAAATTTATTATTAAACATTTTAATACATAAAAATAATAAATACTCAAACATTTCAATGCATAAAAACATAAAAAAATATTTCAAAAACATAAAAATTATAGAAACAAATTAAAACGAAGAGAGAGTGTGTGAAAATGAGGAGAGAGAGTAAAATATGAGAAGAGTGTGAAAATGAGGAGAGAGAGTAAAATGAGAAGAGAGTAAAAAGAGGAGAGAAAGTAAAAAAGAGGAGAGAGAGTAAAAAGAAGAGAGAGAGTAAAAAAGAGGAGAGAGAGTAAAAAGATGAGAGAGAGTAAAATATGGAGAGAGAGTAAAAAGAGGAGAGAGAATAAAAAAGAAGAGAGAGTAAAAAGAAGAAAGAGAGTAAAAAAGAAGAGAGAGAAAAAATGAGGAGAGAGAACAATAAAATTATAAGGGTATATTGGTCTTTTACAAATTTTTACAAGTCCATCTCCATCCAAATGTACCAACCAAACACATATAAAAATTTTAAAAATTTTGGATGAGTTTGTTAAATTCATCCAAATACTTCATCGAGATGAAGCTTTTAAATGTGTATAAAAGAACAACAGTTTTCATCTTTATCCATATGGAATATTTGGATGGACAAAAGAACATCACCTAATTATATTATAAGAATAATAATTTTAAATATGAAAATAAATAATTTAATAGTAAGTAAAATATAAAATCAATAAATTTAATCAAATTTTTAAAAGATAAATTATATCATTTTTGGTAATTTAATTAGTATGTAATGCAAATGGCCTTTAGCCAAGTGACAGGTGGTAAGTCCAGGCATGCACATTTGCATGTCGAAGAATCGAGTCCCGCCACCTGTATTATACAGAAACTTGGCTAATAGAACTGCTAATTTATGATCCAATGTTAGACAAAAAAAAATTCAATTTAACATAACTGCTACATCTAGAATTAGATATCAACATTGAAACGGCACCTAAATTTACATTTTTCATTTCAAAATAAACCAAATTTAAACCAAATCAAACCAAATATGAACCGAACCGAACCAAATTGATTAAAACAGAATTTTTCCAATCCGAACGAGCGAGCTAGTCAGCATAAGAACAAGACTCAGAAAGAAGTAACTCTCTCGTCATCGTCTTCTTCCTCTAGAAACCCCAAAAATGTCATAGCCAAAAGATCGATCACCACAAGATAGATAACGATGGAGTCTTCTAGTGTCCTGGATTCTCTTGGAGTTGAAATTATCGGCGTCATGGCTCCCGTTTCCATCTGCATGTTCCTTGTCGTTCTTCTCACCTACTCTCTCTCTGTGACCTCCGACCCGCAGATCCGTACCGCCGCTAACCTCATTTACCTTGAGAATTCCTCCGACTCCGCCACTGTTAAGCTCGAAGGCAGCATCGCCAACGCTATCGTCTTCGTCATCCTCGTTGCCATAGTCACTTTCGTCCTTGTTCTCCTCTTCTACTATAACTTCACCAATTTCCTCAAGCATTACATGCGCTTCTCCGCCTTCTTCGTCTTAGGTACCAATTTCGTATCCTCTAATTCTTTTTCGTCTTCTTAGGGTTTACGCAAATGTAATTTTGATTCTGTTTATCTCAGGTACGATGGGAGGTGCAATATTCCTGTCGATTATCCAGCATTTCTCAATTCCTGTTGATTCCATCACCTGCTTCATATTGCTTTTCAACTTCACCATCCTTGGGACTTTGTCAGTGTTTGCTGGTGGAATACCAATAGTGCTGAGGCAATGTTATATGGTTGCTATGGGAATAGTTGTTGCAGCTTGGTTCACTAAATTGCCTGAATGGACTACATGGTTTATCTTGGTGGCTCTAGCTTTGTATGATTTGGTTGCTGTTTTGGCTCCTGGTGGGCCACTTAAGCTGTTAGTGGAGCTGGCTTCAAGCCGTGATGAGGAACTTCCTGCCATGGTTTATGAAGCCAGGCCTACTGTCTCCTCAGGTAGCCAAGGAAGAAACCGTGGCTCGAGTTTAAGGGCTTTGGTTGGTGGTGGTGGTGGTGGTGGTGGTGGGGCTACAGATTCTGGATCAGTAGAGCTGCAAGCAGTTCGGATACATGATAATGGAAGGGAAAATTCTCATAACGTGGATTATAATGCTGTTGCGGTGAGGGATACAGACAATGTAGATGGTAATAGTGACGGAAACAGAGACAGCGTTGAGATGTCACCTCGGGTTGGAACTCCTAGGGAAAGACATGTTGCATCTCCCATATCCTTGGAGCACTCAACCGCAGTTGGAATCAGAGGAAACATTGAAAACAGAGAAGCAGTTGCAGATGAAGAAATGTCTCCTCTGGTTGAGTTGATGGGCTGGGGAGATAATCGGGAAGAACCAAGAGGTTTGGAGGAGTCAGATAACATGGACAGTTCAAATAGAGGCATCAAACTTGGTCTTGGAGACTTCATATTTTACAGTGTACTTGTTGGTAGAGCAGCAATGTATGATCTGATGACAGTCTATGCCTGTTACCTTGCGATCATCTCGGGACTTGGGTGCACTCTTATCTTGTTGTCTGTGTACAACCGAGCTCTGCCTGCTCTTCCCATATCCATCATGTTGGGTGTTGTTTTTTACTTCTTGACACGATTATTAATGGAGCCATTTGTTGTAGGGATGACAACAAATTTGATGATGTTCTGATTTAGCAAAATTCTTTCTTCTTGTATTTTGACCATTCTGAGGAAGATAAGTGTTGTTCTCCGAACAAAGATATTGAATTTCAGAAGTAGTAAAAAACAAGGTTGATACGTTATCATTAGACAACAAAGCTAAATCGAGTCATCTGTATGGTTTCGTGTTTATTTTTTGGTATTTTGCATCTTGGTCGGGGGACTTAAACATGGCAGTCACGTCCATTTGCAAATACACTCAACAAATCAAAGGTACATACAGCTGAAGTTGGTTCCGAACAAAGAGACAAATTGCACAATAAGACTGATTGCTTCTTTCAAACAAAAACAGCATTACTTGAAGATATATAAGACGATGAAGCATCTAGACGTAGACTGAAGAAGAATATGAAGATGAAGCTGGTCGAGGACTATCTAAGCAAATGGATTGCCTCCAGTAGATGCAACAGGTCCTTGTGCTGCTGAACTCCTATATCCACGATAAGACCAAAAAAAAGATAAACCTTCAGATTTTGTATCTCGGAATCCTTCATTCATTAATTATTTGTAAACAAAACATCCATCCCATTATTGAATAAACGAACAAACCACTTCACAAAATTGGAGACTACATGAACGAATTGTGGAACTTACTGTAGTTGAGACGTTGATGTTTGCTCTGCCATGCATGCTAAACCACCTGCATCAGTTTCTCAAGGGATTAGATAACCTATCATATCAGGCCTACAAGGTTACGACAATGGGTCTCCAATAATCAGTAAAGGATATTTTTTCAGGTGAAACTTGAAGATATTATGTAAGTCTGCACAACTGTAATTGTTTATCTTTCCCCTCGTTGAATGATTTCAACTTCAAGTTGACATGATAGAAGCAATTTTCTTAAAGCTATACTTTGAACATGGGATACATGCTTGTATATTTATATTCAATGCATGGTGAGATGTGATATTTTTTCTTGCAAAGCTCTAATAAACAGAAAGGAGTAACATTTCATAGGAAGTAATTAATATCACCTTGTGTGACTGCTGGACCAGGTAAATACGAGGGTATCGAATCTGCAGCGTGCCATGGTTGTGATACATCATTAAGGAAGATTGGTGGTGTCTGAAAATCAGGCAGTGCGCCTTGTACCGAACTCATGTCCAAGAACTGATATTCCATACAGCCATGACAAATCAATCATATGATATGATTATAGAGGCAAGAGTTATGTATAAGATATATAAACGTAAATTTGCTACCAGCTCGGATAAGTTAAATAGTCACGAGGAAAAACAGATGGGATGGTCAAGTCTATTGGATAGGTACTGACCTTGGGGAAAGTAGGAAATTCTCTAGACATGCCTAGCTTTTTTAATTGGAAAATTAAGAAAAAACTGTTTGGTTCCTATCAAATTAGCGAAATATACTATCCTCAAAAACAAAATGATAGTCCCACTAAAGAAGAGCTGAAGTCGTCACCCAACTTAGATAACTATAAGATTGTCTACATTCTAACATCACAAGAGTGCATACAAATGATGGTGTAAAGCGTAAACAGAGTTCTGCATACCATGTCATTTGAGTCAAATTCGGAATCATAAGGAAGATCAAATGGATTAGCTGACTTTTGATCGTTTATATGCTGATGCTGCCAAGCTTCTTCCTGCAAATATAGACTTTAATCGATCAAACACTAAAAGCAGATGGTAAAATTTAAAGAAGGGTGGTCAGCAAAAATATAGGAAAAAACTGCAGAGCATTACTGGAGCCATAGGCGGGGAGTATGCTGGTGTCATGGCAATGTTCCCTGGATAACCAAAACCCGAAGAGTCATCAAGGCTTATAGCTGTTTGGGTGCCATCATTGCTTAATTCCTTTACCACGACATTGACAGACAGAAATCAATAAAGAGGTTTACCTAGAACACAGTGACATAATAAGAAAAATGTAACAACCTCTACAAATTGTGGTTCAATATGCCGTTGAACGATGTTAGATGACAAATTACTTGCGGCACCTACACGTTGCTGAGAATGCCTAGAGCTGTCCATATGATTGGCCTCAATAGACTCGGGAAAGGCATTCCACGGCTGCTCAAAATAGGTTGGCTAGAATTAGTGTTGTATCCCTACTACGAATGCTAATATTTGATTGTTGAATCATGCTCTTATTTCAGCACAAGTAGGAGACCAGCTTGTTCGCTCAGCCCAAGATGAACAGGATCATCACAATAATATTATTGGAAGAATTATCATCGTCAATGTCTAGGTTGATGATATGCCCAGAGATAACAACACATGACTCATTTTCCTTTTTGCTTTCTCATATTGCACCTAAACTGAAGTAATAAAAAGACAGAATAGAGACTAAAACTAACCGGGTTATCAGCAACATTTTTCAGAACATCCAAGGTATCATCCTGCCACGGACTTGATATGGACAAAGCCTGCTGATCAACAATTGCTGGATATGGTGGCCATTGCATGCTTGTGCTAGGCTGTGGGATTTCTTCATTATTCAGTTCTAACTGGGTAACTTCAGAGGAGGTAACAACATTTGTAGATTTTGCAGCAGGCATGGGCTTGTCAAAAGAAGCCCATCCTTCGTTCTTAGGCGCAGACAAGTCTGGTGGTCTTGAAGTGGGTTGCTGACCAAAATTTCCAGCAAACAAATCTGTCGGGGTGGATGAGTATGTCTGTGGAGGCTGATGAAAATTCCCAGCTGGAGACTGGGCTGCTACTGAAGGTTGAAATGTATTCACAGATTGAGCTATTGGCGCTCCTGGCAGCTGAAACAAATCAATGGGAGCCTTTGTCGACTCTGCTACTAAAGGAACAGGAGTAGATGTTTTATCTTGCTGGCTTCCTGTATATTGACCATTTTCCGATACACTTTCCCCTAAACCACTCGACGTATATGATTTGAAAGACATGGAATTACTATCAACCGATCTGACACTCCCGGAAGATGTAGTTCTCTGGACAAAGTAATTGAGTTTTAGAAAAGGAAGATAGGTTAGGATTGTGAAATTAGAACATCAGGAAACTCACTTTTTCCACCAGGTGTATGATTCTCAATCGTAGCAAACGAACTCTTAGCCAGATACAAACAAGCACTTTAGAGAAGGTTGGTTATCATTACCTGATGTTGTCTGCCTGGAAATGAGTTTTCACTCAAAGGGGCATTTGAATGCGGAAAGCGGGGACTACGAAATTCAGCTTCCTGCTGGAAATTTGGGGACCGTGTTTCAGACCTGAACGGATCTCCTCCACTTGACACAGAAAAATCTGAAGCCCTTGGAGCAGAGCCCTCATTTGCAAATTGGTCATCAAACATATGATCACTAAAGCGCCCAGGGCTGTATACAAAACTAGAAGCTTTTGTATGTAAACCTTTTACTGAAGCAGACTTGCCCGTAAATCCCAAAGGCATTTTCCCATAACGGCGCTCTTCATATTGATAATCATAAGGAGGGCTCTGGGAGTAAGAGTGATAGGAGTTGGCCCGTGGAGTCATATCTTCAGAATTTCCATGGTTCTGTCAAATGCATAACAGGATATAAATAACGAATAAATGGTGTATGCTTGCATTGACATGGTAAGATTTCGAACTACTAAAAATAATATAATACGTATCAGACAGTAGAAGACCTACAGTCACCTTGGGCTTCTGAGCAAATTCGATAATTTTTTAAAGAAAAACATCTTAAAAGAAAAATACTAGAACACACTTGGACTTAAAATTTCACAAAAATACTCATATAAATTTTTGCAAACTATTTCTGGTTTGGTTGTAGGATTTGACCCTAATATTTTGAGCAAGCTATGTTTTAAATTTTACATGGCTTATAAGAAACTAAAGTGTCTTGCCTGACTATCTTTAGGTGGCTTGTCTGTAGCATTCGCTCCAGCATATTTCTTTTGCACATACACATTTTTGATAAACTCGCGAACTTTTTCAGCATTACTGTCAAAGAAACAACGGCAACAAGATATCATAAATAAATAAAAACTAAGTTTCTTGCTGCTCAGTCATGAAAACCAACAATTAAAAGTAAATAAAAAAACCTGTTGTCCGGAAGTCTTTGTCGTTGATGGTCCCAGTTTTTCAAATATATTTCTCTTGCACGCTGAAAAGGCAACTCTGTCATAAGTTTTAATACATCAATCTCCACAAAAAAATATAAATGGAAGTTTAGCATCGATAGTACCTGATTACCACCATTTTGAAGTACTTCAACTTCTTGAGAAGTAAACTTTGACATTGATACAGACTTCACACGATGAGTAAATTCACGACTGTAGGTTTTTGGAACAAATTAATGATGAAAAACTGAAAGTAAGTGAAAAAAGGAAAAGGTAGGGACACTACATCAAGGCAGTGTACCTTCGCTAAAAAGAAAAGGAAATTGTAAAAGCAACAATGCAGAGTACACCTTTCTATACACAAATATGCATCAAGAGAAATCTATAATTGCATATGAAATGATGAGCAATCGGAGAAAGAAATTCTTCTGAATATGCCCAAAAAGGAAAGATTACACTTTTGAATATCACACAACTCTCATATAAGAGCAGCATCAAAATTCACCAAATCAACACAAGAGAGTTGCATAATGTATAACTGAAATGATGTCGTCTCCATGAAGTAAGATAGTAAAGTAAATCAGGGTAAGAAACCAGCGTAAGATCATTAGAGAATGATTACATAAGAAGGAACACACAAAGGTCTGGAAAGAAAGTTACTCGGTACTCACTGTATCCCGCTACAAGCCATGCATACGAAAGTCCAGAAAGTCGTGCAAACATATTGAGGGCCCTGCATCAGTTGCAAGTCTTACTATAAATGCCAGAATCAGATCAAATCCCAAATTACAATTAAATGAAAACTTTAGCTTTCCACGCTTCTCTTTCCATCGCTTTGCAGATTGACTTCACTAAGTAAAGAACCCATTACTTTTCTAAACTAGAAGAAACAAACGAAAACCCCCAAAACATATATGTCAAAAGATAATTGAATACTAATCAAAGAAGCTAAAGTCAAAGGCCACAACAGCAAAACCATTCAGTTCAAAACTCAGCTAAGCCAACAACAAAAAATAGACACTCACAGAAACCATTTGAAAACAATTAGGTGAAACAAAAATGGTGAAAGGGAGAGAGCTAATTTACAAGGCTATTGCAGTTGATACAACGACGATTCGGAGGAAGCTTCATAAGACCACGAATAATCTTCTCGTTCCGCTCTTCTTCTCGTTTACTTACCATCATCGTTTTCTTCAGATTTTGCAACAAAAACAATAGCCTCAAAACGAAGAGTGTTCCCACGAATCAAATGAGAATTGACTCTCGGAAGGATTCGTGAAATCGGGGAAACAAAGTTTGATTGAAGTCAGAGATAATCAATGATTCAGGAGCTGGATTTTGAAATGCTCGAATTTGAATTTCACAGATGAGAGAGAAAGAGAAGGCTTTAAAATTAAAATTATTATCCCCTTTGCTTCAGAAAGGGGAAGAGGAAGAAACACATAAAATCCACCTTTAATTCGTCTTGATCTCTTCTTCCTTCTCTGTGTGGGCTTTTTGGCTGACCCACAACTTAACTGTATTATTTTCGTGGCAAATTTAATTAATTGTAACATTTAATCATTTCAATTTAGAGACTTTGTCATCTTCACTCCATTTTTTCTATAAATTTTATCCTGATTATAAGTTTGATAACACTAAACAAATGATTAGTACACTAATTATAGTGATCAACTGGTTAATAATTGGTTTGATTGGTTTATCCTAATGCTGACGTAGTTGTTTGTCGTGACTTATCTTTTTGTGACTTATTTAAATTTTTCCTCAACTGTTTTTTTAGTTGAGGTAAGAATTAGTTTTGTATAGGCATTGATGGTTTTGATTTTGATTTTGGGGTTTGGGATAATGGATTTTCTAGTCTTCATCTTCAAGTATCCTAGTTAATCTCTTTAGGATAGTATATTTTAGCCTTCTCTTTTTGGACGTATAGTTAATAAATTATGTCTTCATCGATTCATATTCAAGTTTTGTTTTCTACTCCGGTTTTAATATAGTTTGGATGAAATAATAAAGAAAAACCTTCTTCTTAGTTAATACTGATTTGATTATATGATTTTTTGAGAATGTACTTGACATTTTTTGTAAATTCTCTATAATAATTTTGTTGAGTTTGGCGTCCCAAACTCTCTTTCTTTAGTGCTTGATTTGTAACAAGCCTCTCTTCACAGTCCCCCGAGAATGACTATCTTGTTTACACAGTTTTTCGAAAATGACTACCTTGTCTACATAATATCCCGAGAATGAACTTTCCAAGAAAAAAAAAAAAAAACCCAAGAACAATTACAATAGATCTATAATTTTCTTTTGTCTTCTCTCTCAATCTCTCTTATGTGTTACGTATTGTGTTTATGTTTTGATGAAAGAAGTTAGAGACTTAAATGTAAAGACACAGTGATTTACGAGTTCGAAAACGAGGCAGAAGCATACATACTTTGTAAGATATGGTTAATTAATGTAATGAAATAGTTAGGATGACATCATGAAGATAAAAAACATCGATGTGTCAATCTCTGTTTCTTGTCTCTTCTTGCTATCTTCCATTGTTTATCATTTTGTACCTTTGACATTCAAAGAGTGGTTGGCTTATTTTGTTCTAGGTATGTATAGTGGAGTTGTTGTTCTTCTTACGTATTGCAATTCTGATAAACTACAACTTCTCTATATATATACTAAGTCGGTTTCTATAATTTATGGAGCAGAGAGAAAGATGTCGAAGCTTATGCAAAATCCGGTGTTCCATGAACTGAAGAAGCAAGCTTCTTTCTTCATCAAAGACAAGATCAAGACTGCTCGTCTCGCTGTAACCGATGTTACAGCAGAAGAACTGTGCGATTATATTCTTTTGTTTTTGTCAATAAATTTTCTTTATATATTAATCGGTTTTGATATAACTGGTTTAATGTGTTGATTGTGTGAAGATTGACAGAAGAAGTTACGGGAAGTGCGCAGTCAGTGATAGACGCACGTTCCATGGCTGTCATAACAAAAGCTTCTTTTGAGATTGATCAATTCCATAGAATCATAAAGATTCTACGTCAAAGGTTACCTTTAATCCAATCTAAACAATTTGGTGCCTTGGATTTTATATTTTTCATTTTAGACCAGAATATAGTATATGAATAATTGGATATATTGTGTCTGTTAGTGGTGGGTCTGAGCGAGCACACGACTCATAACCAGATCTACTGGAATAGCCCAAATCTAGCGGATACGAATCCAAAGCCTAAAAAAGCTCGAACAGTTCGTCAATAAGGAAAATATGGAAATCCGGAATGAGACTATAATACATAATTACCAAATCAAATTCAGTGTTATCCGATTAGAACATAGAAAGAAAAAAAGATTTATTGAGACGTTAATGATTTCTGAATATATTGAGGAAGAGGACGAAAGCGGAAGCCATCAATCTCAAGAACACTCAGCCCTACAACAAGAAAAAACTAGTTAGAATCTAGAATACCTTAGCTCTATATATAGCAAATAGATGTTATCTTTTTGCATATATCTTATTTTGTGCGAATACTTGTTTATTGTTAGTCTCCGTATTAACCATATCTTGGTATTATTTTGTGCAGAATGTTAATATTTGATAGAAAGGAATGGCGAGGCATGTACAACACGTTGACAATGTTACACCACTTGCTGATCAATGGACCACTAAGTGTATTCAATGAGTTTCAACATGAAAGAATGATTATCGAAAATGTTTTACAAATTGAGTGGATTGATGAGAAAGGTTATGATTGTGGTCCAAAAGTTCGAGACATAGCCGAGAAGGTACTAAGATTGCTTGAAGATGTAACGTTTCTTAAAGATGAGAGACAAACAAACCGTAAGCGAAGTATTGGTCGGATCACAGGATTTGGAAACTCAAGTTTCGTTATGCATTCTGAAACCAACAACAGAAGAGATAGCTCTATGTTCTTTAGTGATCATCACCAGACTACTTGTGATAATGATCTTATCGATAATGATCATCCTTTTGTCGAGAAGGATCACAAAACTGCTCAACTATTGCTTTCTTCTTCGACTTGAGCTCGGTTGTATAAGTAAAGATTAAGTTTTCTCGTTAATATATATTGACTTATTATCTAAAGTAAACAACAAAATCTAAGAGTTGTGTATATATTAAATAAGCACTAGACTCACTTTGAACTTTTTGATTTTTTTACTAGTAATCGAAGTAGCTATTTGGCCATTGAAGTCCATGGATGAAAATGAATATTTTTGCATGGATGACCAGTAAATACAAAGAAGTATATGTATTAAGTTGAGAAATCTGCTTGTTTTAATTGGCTTTGTATAGCATAAATCGTGCAAATTAGCAAAATTGAAAAGATTTTGGTTGACATGAAAAACTTTGCTTGACCCGGATAAATTTTGGGTTGATTTGTGAAAAGCCAATAGATAAGTTCAAAATTAGGAATCTGCCAATGCTAATACGTTTATTTGCAATTTTACTTTTTTTCCAATTTAACCCTACATTCTTATATGAAATAGTGAATCGAATCAAAGTTAACAAATATGAGATATAGAATATGGTGTCAAAAGAGAGAGAAAGATATATGAAATGATTGGGATGCTCCGATGATCTAATAATAATATATATAACACGATAATGATATAGTTAATAGTATAATGTATATTATATACGATAACAAGTTGTGTAGATAATATTTTTTTGACCACATAATTTGGATATATAGAATTAACTTGGAGAATTATGATGAATAAGAAGGGGTTTAGAGAAAAAATAGAAGGGAGTTGTTGGATATATAGAATTTAGAAGTAATAGAGAAGGGCCATAACTATAAATCTATTGCAACAAATTTGAAAATAAACATACAACACAAATAAAAACATGATAATAATATTCTTACCAATACCTTTCAAAAATAAATAATGAACACATAGCATGTGTTCTGACACAAACACATGCTACATTATAGGGTTATTTTGGCTACTATTTGGCTACAGTAGCCTACATATTTCATGCTTGTCATTTTGCCAATTTCCAACTTATCTTTTGTCATATACTCAACTTTCCCTAGAATTTTCACGAATGTTACTTTTATAAATTATGTAAAGAGTTGGAGATTCTATTGTATTCGAATATATGTTGAAACATTGTTTTTAACTTTCTGTTAAGTTTAATTTGACAATATAATCTTCATTAATACTGTTTTTAAACCAGTTTGGTTTTACAAATTCAAACGATCAAAACTCGAAAAAAGTAAACGAATTTACCAGCTTTCAGACGCCAAGCAATTTCTTACCATTTGAATATAAAAAAATTTGACTGTTTGGTCTTCTCTATATAAAAACAGTAAGATACACTCTGATACTTCACTAAATCTCAAACTCCAATTTTCAAAATCTCAATTTCTCTCTAATACTCTTTCTATATTAAACGCTTTAACTCAATCTCACGGCGACAGTTGCAGATCCTGCTCCGGTGACAAAAGCGAGATACAGTAAAAAAGTATTGAAGCAGAAGAATGAGATCGTCGAGTCACTGTTGTTATCGTCGGTCTCAAGCAATGGGAAAGAAGCGAATTAGTTGCTTGAGAACAATTTGATAGAGATAATTAACAAAAAAAAATTGATTTGATGGAGATGCAAGCCATGTTGGAAATGAAGAGGAGAAAAAGAAAATTGAAGATTTGCTAAAGGAGGAGGAGGAGATTCTAAGGAAGAAAGATGAGGAACTCGAGATTAGGGACTATGATCAAGAGAAGTTTTAAGTGGAGTCGAAGAAACTGCAAGTAACATGGTACGTTTTCTAAAGTTAGTTCTGATTAAAGATGAATTTTTGAAAAATATTCAGAAATTAAATCTTGTTATTACTAATAAAACTCACAATTACTTACATGAATAGGTTAACCCAATTCTTAATTCCTTTTTTTTTTCTCCCGGCAAATCGATTTATATTGAATTAATAAGATTAGTGTTACATGTTCTCGAAGGAAGTCAGGGCAGTAGTGATACATATCCCAAAATCTAGCATTAGGGACAATTGATTTAGCTAGCAAATCTACACACTTATTATGTTTCCTAGGCGTGTACAAGAAACAAATTTATTAAACATAGGCCTCCACTGATCTATAGTGCGACGATAATGTGCTAGTCGTAGATTAGGTGAGGTTCCAATGAGCAATTAAGTTATGGTAATATTTTCTCCTTCAAAAACAACACTCTGGTAGCCAAAACCCCATAAAGTTTGAATTGCCAATTGGAGTGCTGATAACTCAGGTTCATCAACAGAAACTCATTGAAACATTTTCCGCGACATGCATGTAAAAAAACTCCGCGCTGATCCCTGAGAATCCAACCCAAGATCGAGTACACTATTGTCTTTGAGTATCATGTGTCATAGTCGCATTTAAGCCAACCTTGTTGTGGACTAATCCAAGTGTTAGAGCGCCGCAGAGGATAAGAAATTGTCGGTATCCTAATGAGCTTCTATCCATTCAGTAGTATCTCGATAGGCCTGAGAGACAATTTCAGCAAGGTCAATATTGAGAAAATTGTAGAGCAAATCATTACGACTTTTTCATAGACGCCACAACAACCAAATTGGAAGATACTGTAGGGTTTTATCAAAGCGTATATTTTCCACTATATTTTTATTAGCTTTAAAATTAAAAAAAATTATAAATAAATCTATATTCCGGTTTTTAATATTTCTATTTTAAATATTTACAATTTTAGGTTGTATTTTAAAAAAGTATAGTTTCTAAGTACAATATATTTTCACATTATATAAATTTAATACTTAAGTTCTAATTATTTTTACTATATTTTAATTTTAAAACTAGTTTTCATGTATAAGTTTTAAAACGCCTTTTTTTTACAATTTAATCATTTTTGTAAGATTTTTTTAATTAAAAAAGTAATTGAGTGTGTTAAGTTTAGAAATTGTGAAAACATAGCCAACGCGCATTTGAGTGTGCTACTTCACAGTATAAAACATCACGTGAGATGACGAAAAAAAAAAGAAGGTCACGTGAGATTTTTATTATTATTTGTTAAGAGTCCATGGGATTGGATCTCGCTACGGCGTCGTAGGAGGAGTATCCGACGGCATCAGTTTTCTTCTTCGATCGATCACCTGCTTCTTTGCTTATTCACTTGGGTTTCGCTCTTTTTCATGGTTGAAGAATGAGATCTCATCAAGCTGGCCGCAAACTCTCGCTTCTTCAACTTGTTTGCGCCGTCGCTGTTTTCTCCGTTTTCCTTTTCAGCCTCCAGTCTTCCTTCTTCGCAGGTCATCCATCGCCATCGCCATATCTTTCCGTTTCCTTCTTTCGATTGTGTACACTTCAATTGTTAAAACTCGATTTGTTTCTTCATCTCGTGCAGATAATAATAGTAAAATAGAATTCCATCCGGAAGATATTCAGATCTTGTCAGAATTTCAGTCCAACGTTCAACAGTGCGTGGTTTGTTTCCTTTCCTTAACTCCATCCTTCACTCCAGGTTTCTTCGATTCGTAAGCACTTAATTAATTGTAGGCGCCAATTTATTTATGGATTCGAGATTTGGGTTTAAATCGATGCCACAGTTTCCGTATATCATGTGCTAGATAGGAAACTAGTTTCGCTCTGGGTATTCCAAATGCTGAAGTTCATCTGTTATCAATCGACTGTAATATAGTTGAGTACATTTTTGATTCTGAGTACAATGGGATCTGGAGTTTGAGAAATCTAGAAATCTATAAAGATTAAGATCTTGGAAGCTTACGAACATGCTGACCTGGAGGCTGGAAGTTCACGGGCATCAGCAAAAGGGTTTAGATTTTGCTTTTACCTGATGTCAAATACATTAGTGCTTCTAAATTATATGATGAAATCATGTTTTGGAAGTCAAGTGTGATGTAATTTAACGAGCTTAATGAATATGGTACCTTTGTTATGAGACTGATTCATTTGGAAGCTAGCAGATGTTTGGAGTCAGAATAAGGTAATTTTATTTATGCAGGCAAACAGAGGGCTTGGACTCGCTGCCCATATTATTGATCACTGCAATTTGATCCTAAAGTTCCCTGAAGGCACTAACAGCACTTGGGTATGCTAATTGCCTAACTCTTGTCTCGTTACTTTTCTAGAGTTCTTTAGAGTGATCAAGTTTCTTACATTTATATTTTTGTCTTTCAATTACAGTACAATGCACAATTTAAAGTTTTTGAACCATTGGAGTTCAAGTTTAATGTTTGTGAGGCAGTTCTCTTATGGGAGCAGGTTCGTGCTTCTTTCTTCTCTGATTAGACTCTCTTGTCTGAGTGCTTCTCAGGATTCTAATGTGTCTGATTAATGCAGTACCGCAATATGACTACAGTATTGACAAGAGAATACCTTGATGCACGACCTGATGGGTGGTTGGACTATGCAGCTATGAGAATTGCACAGCTGTAGGATCTTAAACGTCCTTTCCAGTTGTTTGCTTGATCATTTGATCAGTCTTGTTGAGCTCTCTGATCTTTTGGGTTTCAGGGGAGCTGATAAGTGCTACAATCGTACATTATGTGAGGAGCATCTTAATGTGATACTTCCGGCAAAGCCTCCTTTCCATCCACGACAGTTTCATAAATGCGCTGTTGTTGGAAACTCTGGAGATCTGTTGAAAACAGAGTTCGGAGAAGAGATTGATAGTCATGATGCGGTATTTCGAGACAATGAAGCTCCTGTCAATAAGGTAATTATTTGGTAACAGTCTATTTTTTGTTTCAGTATGGTTTTGAATTGTGATTTTTGTTGCTGAAATTGCTTACATTCAACTGAAATTCTTGTTGCAGAAGTATGCCAAGTACGTAGGAGTAAAAAGGGATTTCCGACTAGTTGTTCGTGGGGCAGCTCGTAACATGGAAAAAATTCTCAATGGGTCTGGTTCGTACTCATATCAGACAGAAAAATTATTTTCATCGTGTGATTTAATCTCTTCAAGCAATCATTGCATCTTTTCTCATGATGTAACCTTCTGTAACTGTCACGTACTGCAGACACTGAGGTTCTTATCATAAAAAGTGTGACTCACCGAGACTTCAACGAAATGATAAAGGTATGATTTCTGTTTTCTTTCTCCATCATTATTTGTTTTGTCTTTAATATTTACACTGTTGTCGTTTGCAACAATGCCCCTTAAAGACACTGTATGCCGGATCCTTGCAGTCCCTTTTACATGGGTTACAGGGTGTTCTTACACGATTTTGAATTTGTTTTGTTACAGCGTATACCAAACCCTGTTTATCTTTTCCAAGGAATTGTCCTACGCAGAGGTGCCAAAGGAACTGGGATGAAATCCATTGAACTAGCATTGTCCATGTGTGATATTGTTGACATATATGGTTTCACCGTCGATCCTGGATACACAGAGTGGCAAGTATCCTAAATGACTTTTATCCATATAGCTATTTCTCACATTGTCAAAGCTTTTTAGAAAATTAGATTCCTCGAATCTGATGATTATTATCCTTTGTAATCGGGAATAGTAGAGTATGCTTCTAGAGTTAAACCGTCATGTTTCCTCACTTTGTATCAATGTAGGACGCGATACTTTTCCACGCCAAGGAAAGGGCATAACCCACTTCAAGGAAGGGCATACTACCAACTTCTAGAGTGTCTTGGTGTAAAGATCACTTGCCGAGACCTTTTTTCTATTTTGCTCAACATGTTAGAACCTTTGTGGTCTCTCTGAAATAATCATGCATGGCAGGTAATCCGGATACATTCTCCCATGAGATCCAAGAGAAAGGAGGACTGGTCAAGCGTGCCAAGTCGTGAAACGATAAGCCGAGCTCACCGAGCAGCCTTACGCCTACAAAGGAGCCAACAGCCAGCTGGTTTAAAGAAGAATGGGTTAGGACAATTCGGTAATTGCAAGGTGTGGGGCTATGCAGACCCTAAGAAAGGACCTGTCTCGGGATCTCCGGACATGAGTGAGATCAGAAAGAAGTCAAATTACAAAAAATGGGAAGTGATGCCATTTGAGAGCTTAAGAAAAGAAGCTAGGGATCACTATACACAAATGCAAGGCGTATCACAATACAAGATGGATGGTAATAAACTGGATGATCTGGTTTGCGTAAGGCATTCACTAAAATCAGAGGCATAATAGTTTATCACCCTGTAGAGGTACAATTTCAATACTATCTGAGCTGCTGACTAAGTAAAGGGTTCTACATTTCATGAAAGTTTTGTTGAAGCAATCACGTAATTTTTCCTAGTCTGCATTTTTTTTGTTTCTGGTGATGTGATTTGTGAAACTGAAATTCAATTCTCTGTTACAATGTATGTATAGCTAATACAAACACTGTCAAGTAAGTCGCTGCCAAACATTACTCTGCCGCCGAGTGAACCCAATTGCTTTTGTTTCATCGATATTGGTAACATAGCATTTATTGATATTTATTCACAATATACTTGTCTCGATATTTGGACAAAAGAAGAGTGTCCGATTGTAACATTTGGCCCTAGAAAGAATTTGTTTTTCGGGTAAATACCTAACCAAACCAGAACGGAGGGTTCACATCTTCGGGTCTGTTTTTTTCGAGTCCAGAATATTTATACCTATATAGGATCTGTTATTATTTTGATTCGATTTCGAGTCAATTTCATTTCGGGTTCAGGTCGGAAGCAGTTCATTTAGGGGACAGAAAGTGCAACATCCCGAAGCGAGATATTAATATTTTATTTATTTATTATAATAAACTATTGTTAATCCGTTACTATTAATATCAAAGTGAAAAAGTTTCACATGGAAGTTGCAGACTATTGGATGTAAATGTTAATTGTATAATTATGTTCAATGCGGAATCTGGCAGAATTTTCTTTTATTTTTTATGTAGAATCTTGCGGAATTACTTAAAATCAAACGGTAATAGCTGAATTTTACTGAATATGGAATTTGACGGAATTTTTTTTTTAATAATTAGATTGACAAAATCTAATTCATAGCTAAAGTTTGCTCTAACTCCATTTAATCTACCTCATGTAGTTGATTGAACCCTTGGTACTAGGTTCATATACCAAAAAAAATAGAACTCGAACTAAACCGAGTCTGAGCCAAGTGAAATATGAAAGTGATCATACATCTATTATTTAATTATTTTTCAAATTGTTTGTCTTTAGCCAAACAAAGAAAAATTATTTAGCTAATATGTTATTAATTGTTTGTAAATTATTTTCATAATGAAGCTCCAAAATTTGAAAGCATTTCAAATTTTACCATTAACACTTTGACATAGTAACACAATGACATGTATTTTCTTTGTTTATTTCGGTTTAGAACGGGTTTGAATTCGAATATTTTCATATTTTTAAAAATTCAACTAATTACTATTTAAATTAAAAGTCTAAAATTTCAAAATTTAATTAAAACTTTACATATTCAGATTTTTTTGGTTATTTCGATCCAAAATAATAAATTTATTCAAATTTACTTTTATACTTTTGAGTGTTTAAAATTAAAAAGTATGAATATAAACAAAAAATTTTAGATATATAATTATATTTTGGGTACGCATGTGGTTTAATTCGGGTTTCAATTATTGTTTGGATATATGATTATAGGTTTCATTCGTATATTTATTCAATTTTGATTCGGTTTAATATCTTCTTCGGATTGAAATGATTTGTTTCTTTGAATTTAGATATATTCCTAACTATCTAAAGTTTTAATTATTCAGTAAACTTAGACATAATATTATAATTACTTTGAAAATATAAGACAGTAGTAATTTAGGATCGATATATATATATATATAATATTGTGGCTTTTAAAAAAAAACAAAAATGGGTCTTCCCACAACATTTATTATGACATGTACTAATTTTTATTAAAAATATTCCACACAATTCCATTTTTTCTATCCTTCAGTTATGCAACTGGTAAATGTAGAATTGTGGAATGTGAGGAATAAAAAAATTCTTCAATTCCACATTTACCAGTTAGGTCCATTATATATTGAAAGAGTTCATAACCAACTTAACAAATATGATCCACCGGAAAATTCTAAATTATTCTCTTAAAAAATAATCACTAGAGCTTGCTTTTTGATATAACTAATCTCTGTAGTTATTAAGGAAAAACAAAGTTTACTAACATTAAAAACGTTTATAGCAATCAACCTTAAAGAAAAACTCAAAAATGTAGTTTAAAGTCTATAGAAGAAATAGTCAAAGTCAATAAAATGAGTTGGTTATGTTTCCTTAGTTTTTCCTTAAAAACTATTGAGAACATTGCTATGTACGTGTCTACTACGTGATAGTTTGATTCACCACTGATTGCTTTATATTCATTCATTCGTATTGACTTCTAAGGCTACCGTACAAACCACCTTTGGTGCAAATATAGACAAACAAAAAAAAAAAAACGCAAAAAAGACAAAGTTTGAAATAGGGAAATGAGTAAAGAAAGATAGCTTATCAACGACCACGTAGTTGATTCTTGCGTCGACCACATGACGTGATCTGTCAAACCGCTGATCACCATTAGTCTGTTTCTGGTCCCACCTCTCGTTCTCAACATTGCATTTGCCTTTGACGCGTCTCCAAGAGACAATTCCACTCAACCTCTAACTATTATTATTATTATTATTTTGTGGGACTCTCTTTTCTTTTTTTATTAATTTCTTCTCGAAAAATACGTCTCAGTTTGGGAATAGTGATAATGTCGGGTCTTTCTCTTTATAACTTATAACGCTCTGACAGGTTTCAATACATAAAGTTAGGTTTGGTTTCAATAAGTTAGGTTATGCTGTTGTCTCTTTGCTTTTGTATGTTTGCATTTTTAACCTAATCTTTTCATACTCTTAGAGTCTACATCTAGAATATTGAATTAGTGATTTTATAATCGCTCAAAGTAATCGTATATATAAATATACTTGTGTGACATAACATATCATGGTTCTTATTATTAAATATTTGTGATATTTTTATGGATCTGTCTATATCAATATGTAATAATAATAATAGCTATAATATAAGCTGAAGAGGCATCAAAAGAGATATTTGTTTATCCATTTAGCTAAGTAAGCGTATCACATGGGTGGGACCAAATGTTGCGGTGTCGTCTCCCCTCGTTAGTATCTACCAATTTTTGATTTTTTCAACCTAAAATACAAAACACAAGTCGATTTCATTTATTAAAGCTGTATTTTTGTTTTGTTTGATATGAATGCGATTTTAAAAAGAGAGAATACAATATTGTGTGGAGTTCCAGATAAAACGATTCTATATTCCGTTTTTGTGAAATTATTCCACGTCTGCAAATTGAAATAAATGAATTCTGCGTTAGTGGATTCACTGAGAGACTCCACAATACTTGACACCACTCATCAAATTGTTATGTCTCGATGATGAATACTTTAACACTATCCCACGCAGTTTCCTGACATGCGAATGCGATTCACAATGGCATGCCACAAAGCATATAAACTTTATATATCTAAATTAAGATATATTGTGTTAGTTATTTTAATGGGATTCGGTCATGTATAAAGTGAAATGGGCTGATACATGCACAACGCATGTGATGTGAGGTATTACGCAATATGCAATACATAAAAATGTTTATTCCTTTGATTAGGAGTAGGACTGTCATTTTATCATGGTTTATTCTTAATTAATTTTATTCTTTGAATTTTGTAGTATTCTTAGACGAAAGCGTTCACATTTATCTCATGAATGACGAACAATACCATCCAAATTATATATATATATATATATATAATGGTTAAATTAAGTAATATGGTTAATTTGTGACCAAAAAAAATGGTTAATTGTATGATTTAATGTTAACGAAGACGTAGTTATACTCCTCTAAGTGGGAAGATTCATAATGAGTCCTTTATTTTCTTTTTTAAATAGATTGATTCATCATGAGTCACGTTAGAGTTAAAGAGTCTTGTTCAAGGAAGGAATCTATTGAGGGTTTAATCCACGGCATATACTTTACTTGGGAATATCTTTTGGGAGAGATTGGAATTTTTATTTTTTGAGAAAATCTTATATAGAGAATATCCTATAATATATGCTCATATATTTTATTTTATTTTTAATAATCATGTTTACATTGTGTGTTTTAATTTTTCAAGATTCCAATAATATAAAAATGGTTCAGACAAAGAATAATTATATTTGAGATGCTGCAAAAAATTTGATTCTTTTTTTTTTTGGTAAGGGGGAAAAAATTGATACTTTGATTTATTCAAAGTAACTAATTTTGCGAATAATTATACAAAAGTGGTTTGATTGGAAAATATTAGAAATGTGGGATTATATAAGATAGAAACGTACCTAAGTAACTCACCGTACAAAACTTTTTTCTTCACCGTACATCTTTTATACAACATCTAAAGTCGTGAATGAAAAAAAGTTAGATCTATTTTTGTTTTCTTTTGATTTTACGAAAAGTGTGGACCAAACCAACTTTAACTCGGTGGAGTGTTATCAACTACTTGAATTAAAATATTAATTTATTTTTGAAAAATAAGAAAGACAATATTAAAATGAGATTCTTTAACGAAAACAATTAACACATGGCAAGTTCTAATAGGTTTAGGCTGACCATCGATATTATATTAAGATTTGGTCCAAACCAATTTAATAAAAATCTTTAGAAAATTCCAATAACACAAGATCCGAAATATAAGTAAGGACTTGTTCATCTTGTAATTCCGTTATCGGCTATAATTTAAATTCATCTTAAAATGTTACAACAAAAAGTAATAATTTTCCTAATTCTTCCTTATAAAAATTTATCGATATTGAATTCTTTTTGGTCTTATTGATTCATCTTGTTAAACAGCGTTCTAGAGTGAACTTTGAACTAAAAATCAAATCTTGAAAATTTAATTGTTAACCAATAAATTGTTTTCTTTCAAAATTAGTTAATGCCCATATATTATTTTTTACTCGAATTTAATTTTTAAAAATCATATTTAGCTGACAGATCAGATTTCACTCTTTTACCATTCCAATTATCAATAAAAAATATTATAAAAGATACAGTAGATAATGAAAAGGATATAGTTTCTCCAATTATCTCAACATTAATTGTTAGGAGATTTAGATTAATGAAATAATATAGCATAAACATTAATTTATTTATTTAATAGAAAAAGCCGAAATAAAAGAGAGTACAACTGCTTTTTCGCATCCTATTACGCACCCAAGGAAAAAAAAAACCGTAAAAGGCGGAAAAAGATAGTTATCCTCTACACTAGGGTCTACACTAATAACAACACTCAAAAACCAAGAAGAAAAAAAAAAAAAAAAAAACTCATCGCCAAACTCCAGAAAAGACGCCATAGCTAAACCTTGGCTTCAACACTCCTTATTTAGCTCCTTTTTTTTTCTTTTCTTTTTTTTTTACAAAATCCAGAATCTTCTTCTCCTTCTTCTGGGTAGGCAGAATATACAAATGGCCCCAGATTCTCACTTCTTAGTTAGACGAAAATTACGATAAGCTATCATACTCATTTATTTTATTATCTTCACTTTTTTTTTTTTTTTTTTTT
>OVAX01000142.1:98691-121722 GCA_900406405.1 Lepidium africanum
TTTTTTTTTTTTTTTTTTATAATTCTCTCTCCGAACCTTCTTTCTTCAACCGAAGGATCTCCTATTTTTACATGAATCTCTCCTCTGTTTCTCCTGCTCTTTGAATCCATGGGTGCCCTGCAAATAATTAATGGTTACAGATTAATTGGAATTCTAATTTAAATGGAAGCAAATTTGGATGATTATTAATTTTTATTTTAAAAATGATTACTAATTAGGCTCAGATCTATTTGAAATAAGGAATCTTACTGAGAGCTTGTTCGGCTGAGAATCTTCTAGAAGCATCTTTACATATCAACTTCCTCAAAAAATCTTTAGCCAACGATGAAACTCCCCTGAAAATCTTAGTCGGAAACCGGAGGTTTCCTCGAAGAACTGCTTCGAATATCTCTTCTGCTGTCTCTCCGTAAAACGGTGGAGTTCCGGCGAGCATCGTGTACAACACGACTCCTGCGCTCCACAGATCGACCTTCTCGCCGTACGAACATCCCATCAAAACCTCCGGCGCCACGTAATACGGCGTTCCTACGACGCCTTCAGTGGTTTCGCCTTCACTCAACCAAATTCCAGACCCAAAATCGCAGATCTTAATCGTATCGTTTCGTAGATCTACGAGAATGTTCTCTGGTTTAATATCCCTGTGAACAACACCGTATCGGTGACAATGCGAAAGCGCTTGGAGAATCTGCTTAGCGAACGACGCCGTCTGAGACTCAGAGAAATTTCCGGAAGAAACGAGACGGTCATAGATCGAAACAGAGGGATCGACGAGCTCCATGTAAATGGAGAGAGTGGAATCAGTATCGACGAGATCGTGGATTTGGATGATGTTTGGGTGATAAGACAAGAGAGCCATGAGCTTAGGCTCGTTGTCGATGCAAGCACGGTCAAGGTCATCGGTAAGTGAGCCTTTGTCAATGGTTTTGCAAGCAAAGAAATCACCGGTGGCCGGAGCGTAGACACGTGTGACGGCGCCGAAACGGCCACGGCCGATTTCTTCGCAGATCTGGTACTTGTCGAGGTGGTTGTTGTTTTGGAGTGTTTGGCTGCAAGTCATAATATCACTATTATTTGTTTGGTTAGTTGTTGTTTGAGTTAAGAAAAGGATCTTTAGTATCTTCTACCTGTATTTATAGCCAAAAATTCCAACGAATATTCCATTTGATGCCTACATGGTTTTTTTTTTTTTTTTTTCTTTTCTAACGGGTAGTTTTTCCGTTATTATTATATTTTCGTAGTTTTCAATAATATTTTCAGTCCAATTATTTTTTTTTGTTAGGATACACTAAGGTTTGTCAGATCTTTTTAAAATATCTACTACAATTTTAGATTTGTAAACAATTATGATCCTAATTGTGCGGAACACTGTTTGTTTATGAATTTTAATTATTTTATTTTCACTATATGTTCTTTCATGCATCCCATTCTATTTCTTTCTCAAATGCATCCAAGTTAATTATTACATCATTTTACATGCATCCAAATTAACTAGTATTCAGCTTATTTTTTAATTTGTACGATTTCTATTCGTTGTATTTTTTTTTTCATTTGTAATTTCATTAAATTTTTGAGAAAAAAAGAAGATTTTGATTTTGGTTATATTTTACATTTTAACATAATTTCAGATAATATTAAGCATATGAAAATAGTATTACAATTTTGTATTATGGAAAAAAAAAACTCATTGTAGTTAAGATTTATATTTGATTTATAATTTTCATATAACTTTTTGGGTTAACAATTGAATCAATCAAATCCGATATATATGATGAAAAATTAAACTTAAATATCTAAATCATTACCTATATCATCTTAACCACTAAAATGAAAAAAAAAAAATCTATAAAACTCAAAACTCTGCATCCTTTAAAATTTTGGGTTAACCTTTAGTTTATTAAAAGCATCTAGAAGGATTTGACTTTTTATATACGACTGTTGTATGTAAACCAATTGATGTACTCACCTTAAACTTCGGTGGTAATTTCGACAACGTGTGAACCAATTCAACTCTTGCATTATTCATTTTGATCAACTTTTAAAAGAAGTTGAGTCTTTCGGATCATTATCAATTTATAATATATACTATTCAATATTCATTGACCTCAAGATTGTCAAAAAGAATCTCTAAACAGAAAAAGAGACTAGAACAGCAACACCGTCGTCATAAGTAAATCTCTAAATTAACAAACTTATTGTACCACTTTTGTTTGGATAATGGATTCTTATCTCCAAAATGCACCTCCAAATTGAATGTGAGTATTATAACGATGTAGTCGACGAGATTGAAAGTTTTAAAGAAACGAGAATAAGGGCAGTAAGTATGGCATGTTTGTATTGAACTTGGGCTCAATAATTCATTAGAGCATATCTGACCCACGAAAAATAAAAGCCCAATAAGATAAGAAAAACATTGGACTTGGCCTAAGAAAGAAGGCTGTGAGAAGTTTAAAGCCCAAAATCGACAGAATTGTGCAGTCATAATCCCGTTCACGATGGGATTCGAACCCACAATCTCCCGCTCCGGAGGCGAGCGCCTTATCCATTAGGCCACGCGAACTAAATGTGCAGCGTTTTGTTTACCTTACTATTATTCTCAACATACTAATCTGCTTTAATATACTTTTGTCATTGCCCTACTGCTCTGCCATGGCTCTCGCAATCTCTACTTCACCCTCCTGCTCAATCATGCCTTTCGCAATATCCAACGCCCTTCGTTACCCTCATCCTCTAATTGCTCAGAGGAACTCTCTTTGTACCCTTCAAGTTCCCAAATCGCCTTCTTTTGTCAGGTTAGTTTCTCTTCCGCTTGATGCTGCCTTTTCCCAGTTTGCTTCGGTGGCTTTATAATTGAAGGAACAACTTTGTTTTACTTAGTTTTCGTGAACTTACGAATCTCGTGAGGAACCCTTGTCATTCATAAAGCATTGTCAGTTGAAATTTCCTTCTTTTTTCTCTGATGATGTCTTTTCTTTTGTGGATGAGCTTTTAGTCTTGTGGCTTCATACACTTTCGTTTCTAAGTTAATTTCACTATAACTCCATTTTTTGTGCTCAATTCCGTTCAGACCATTTCATACACTTAGTCATTGTAATGAAGATGATTGCATTTTTCAGGCTCCCTTTGGGAAGGGTGTTACAGAGCAGAATTGTGATACGTGCTGCTTCTTCTGCTGCTGGAAATCCAGAATCCGATGGTGACTTTAACCCATATGAGGTAATTGATCTCTAGAGACTTATTTTGGTGGTCATGTTTTTTCCTGCAATTCTCAAAACATGAACACATACCATCTCAGGTTCTTGGTGTTAACCCTATAGAGGGATTTGACAAGATCAAGCAAACTTATGGAAGAAAACTTAAAGAGGCTCAGAGGAGTGGTGATGAAGCCACTGCTGCTCTAGTAGGTTATCTCCCTCTGTCTTTAAATTTTTGGTACAATAATGATTCTTTTTCGTTTCTTGTTAACATGTCTCTAGCTTATCTTTTGATAGCTTGAGAAAGCATATGATAAACTCATGTATGCCCAGTTAATGAATAGGAAAAAGGGTGTGACTTTTGGTTCGTTTAAGGTATGTATCATGTCCTTCTACTCGCCAGAAGCTTTTCTGAGACTCCATGGACTTCTTTTCTTAATCCTATGTTAATTTCTCATTATTCAGGTTTCCAAGGACATCAAATATGCTGATAAGCAGCCCATAATACCATGGGGTCCAAGGTAGAGATTCTCTGTGAGTTTGTTCGTATTACTTATATCTTCCTTTGAAAGCATGTTGTATTGCTAATCTTAATTTATTGAACTGTGTTGTTACAGGTTTTCCAAGTCACCTAAAAATGACGTATTGATCAACCTAGCAATATCAGCTGTGTTTGTAAGTATTTAAGAAATATGTGGTTTGAGGATCATGCTCCTATTTTTGAAATGTTGATTTTGTTTTTATCAAGATGTCACGCTTCAGTTTATGACTTGTGTCTTGTAGAAAAAGTGACTCTTTCGTCACAATCGTATGCATATGTGACATTTCAAAAACTTGGAACCCACAATTAGATATAAATCTCTCTGTCTCTCTGTTTCTTTCTTTTTGCAGACGGCATGGATTGCCATAAAACGCAGTGTTGAATACAAACCCCTGCAGTTCATGTCGTTTGCATTTGTTTACAGAATTTTCGAGAAATTAAAATCCTTTGAAGGACCTTCAACTCCAACATATAACGTGAGTCTTTGAAAAACTTTAAGGCATAATGTTATAACGTCAGTACACCTGGTGGCTCTTTTATCCCTGATGAGCATTGATGTTGGCTGCAGGAGGATGGTGAAGAAAGTGGACGAGGACTGAGAATGGGAAAGAGGCTTCTTCGTTCGCTTTGCTTAGTTTTTGGCTCTATACTTGTGGCGTCTTTGGTATGTATATCCATCAAGATTCCGTTTTATGTTGCACTATCTGATACTAGCTTCACTTTATTATATAAACAGCTAATAGTATCAAAGCATAGCTCTTGATTGCAATGGATCTAGTTTATTAGATATGTCAAAGGTTCATCGAATTGATTACATTGTACGTTGTCATGCTTTGCAGGCCTACACCGGTTTCTTAAATGTCATCGAGTACATGGGCAACTCTATACCCATGGTCCTTTATAATAACCAGGTTGGTGTTCTTGTATAACCTCTTATTTCTCTTCTCACTTGTCAACCAGACTTTTGATGTTGTAATTAGAACTGAATTGACAATATTAACATTCATATTCGGTTGCAGGAACTTATAGTGACAGCCTCATCAGCATTCATGCTCTATGTTATAGCGTCGTACTACAGATAAGGCGCGAGAGGCCACAAGAGAGTTGATCTATTAGAAGCATATGGAGAAGTTATGCTGTGGCTGTGAGAGATGTTACCAAAGGTTTGAATTTTACGGATAGATGAGGTTATCTATATAACTTTTTGTTCAATTAGGTACATTTTTGTAAGAGAGAGAATCCCTTAGAATCTATGAGTCATTCTATTCACTTTTAGTGCTAAGAATCGCATGTCGAAGTTTTTCTTTGTGTTAATAGTTTGGAGCATTCATATGTTAAGGTCAACTGTTGCAGTAAATGTAACATGTTAGGAGTGTTTCCAACTTTTTGAAGAGATCAGTATTATGAAGGCCTACTTAAAAGCATATGCATGAATGCTGAATGATCAATAGATGGATGAGACACACACAAGCTTTCTCAAAGACAACAGTTGAGAGATAACTGATAAAACCTTGGTGGTGAGAAAATCATCTGAATAGATTTCTGATAAAGGAGGTAAAATGGGATTGGCTAGAGTAGGAAAGGGTCAGGTAAGATGGTCTAGACTAGTTTGGGTCGTCAATCATCATCAAAATTCAGAGTCCACTCAGTTTCTAACTCTTTCTCGACCTTTTCAAAATTAGAGTGGCTTTCATTGCTTGTCAAAAAAAAGGAATAAAAAAATGATATAGGTAAAGAGAAAGAGACGCCGCCACGCATTATGAGTAGAAATGACACGTTGGAGCTGACACTGTCTTTATCTATCTTTCTCACACTCTATAAAGACATGAATGATACATAGTTACTAGACACTTTCTTAAGTATTAGTGGGTCACCCAATTTTTGAGTTCCGTCTTCAACTTTATCGCCTTTCTTTACTTCCCAATTCTAACTGGTACGTTCATATGTCACCTTCTTCTTCTTCTTCTATTCATAAATACAAACAACTTCAATTTGTTTTTTACATGTAATGGTTACCAGATTTGTGAATGACCTACCTTACTTGGTGCTTAAACTAATTGTCTCTATAATTAGTTTTTCGTGTAGTTATCATACCTTTTACTAGTTTATGAAGATATGTTTATATACAATCACTCAATGTCTATTTGTGTGTTGCATAACTTAACATCACTCATCCGTAAACAAACACCCAAACCCCTAACAATATAGGCCAAACCTCTTAGTTTTTTTTTTCTCTGATAAAGCAAACCTCTTAAATTACATGGGACAAACACGATTCTTTATAATCGAACTTGGATGGGAAAGACTGCCGATGTAATATTCAACCAGTTAGATCAAAATACTTTCTCCAATGTGTTTACAGCTGTGAATATATTAGCATTTGTGATAATATATATATATATATATAAAACAGTGATTTGAAAGTTGTCGAATCCTAAAAACTTTGGTTCACCGAGAATGATTCACAAAGACGACAACAATCTCGTGAATTATTTTTTGGCTTTTGGACACGTATGTACGTGTGAATTAACTGGTCATCTACAACTCAACATCATCCTTTTCTCGTGAAACATTTTTTTTTCTTATATTTCAATAAAAACCAACAATTTGTCGTTTGATATATATATGTTGTCTTGTTCGTTGGTCTCCTTCTGTCTAAGTTTCAATGCCAACGTACGGTCCCTAATCTTCTTGGTGGCCAAATGGTAACTTTGGTCTACTTGTAGGTACCAAATCCACGTAAAATTGTCCACGCGTCACTCTTATAACCTAAATTTACCACTTTGTTTTATTACATCTCTTTCAAAACAAAAGAGAGAAAAACAAAAGAAACTTCTTAGTAAAGAATCTGTAGTGTCGGGAGACGAAAGGTTCTATTCTTAGATTCTATTTGTTTACTTATTGACAGAGATCTTTGAATCTCCCACACACATTCGATTTTACTCTTATAAGTTAAATTTGTATCTTTTTTTTTGTTATTTAATTCTTCTTTCTTCTGCCATTTCCAATGAACATACAATTCTGAAACTCTCTTCTTAATTAGTTTCATGTTCCATGTTTTTAATGTTCTGAGGATTGTTAATATTATGATGTCAGGCCATAACATGACAAACTTATAGAGTGGAATCAGAAACAAGATATTATCGATACTTCTTCATTTACTCAGGTTCTTCTTCATTCACATCATTTTCATGTTTCAACAGACGTTACACCATATTTCTTCTTCTATATTATATATATATATATATATATTGATTTTTGTATACAAATGTTTTATTATATACTTAACGTTTTAGGGGAATGAATCTAAGTGTCTATTCGAAAATCTTCATCTTACTTAAGAAGAATAGATTATTTGATATTTAATATTCTCCTCGTTCTATTTTGTGAATATTAAAACAGAGTAAATAATATACGAAAATCTTCCTCCATGTTAAGAAGAAAATTGAGAGTTATTTGGTTTTTATTTTAACTAATATTCTCCTCGTTCAATTTGCTAATATTTAAACATAATAATAGTAAGATATCCTCTAAAATCTTAGTCCAAGTGAGATATGTTAAGAAGCAAGATGATTATTTAATGGGTTTTTAATATTCTCCTCATTCTATTTGCTAATATTAAAACATATAATGATATTTTTTTCTATTTTGTCATGCTCTAAGTATTATTATTGAATATTAATATGATTCTAGGCCACAAAAAGCTTATATATTATAAACTGGAATCATAAACAATAGCATCCTTCTTCATTTACTCAGGTATTTCTCTAGTTTCATTTTTGATTATTTATGCTAAAAATCATTACAGAATATATTTGCTAATATTTACAATTCCGTAGGACAGTGAGTGATTTGTGTGTCCCCAAGACCAGTTCAATGTCTATATATATAGACATGTTACTGAAACAAATGTTTGAGATAGATAATATGTCCTAGTTTGTGGACAAAATGTAGTAATCAGAATAATGAATTCTCAAATTTCTGAAGTAATATCGCTTTTTTAAAAAAAATTTCTTTTGCTATCAGGTGATCTTACGTCCCAAGTTCAGATTAATTAATAAAAATGGTGATGAGAACTGTGGATCTAAGATCAGATACGGTAACCAGACCAACAGATGCAATGAGAGAAGCAATGTCTAGCGCAGAGGTAGATGATGACGTCCTTGGTTACGACCCGACGGCTCGACGTCTTGAGGAAGAGGTGGCTAAGATGATGGGAAAAGAGGCTGGTGCGTTCGTGCCATCAGGAACAATGGGGAATCTAATCAGCGTCATGGTTCATTGTGACGTTAGAGGCAGTGAGGTAATTCTTGGTGACAATTGTCACATTCATGTTTATGAAAATGGAGGAATCTCCACAATAGGAGGAGTGCATCCTAGGACGATTAAAAATGAAGAAGATGGGACTATGGACTTGGACGCTATTGAAGCAGCCATTAGAGATCCTAATGGAAGTAAATTTTATCCATCAACTAGATTGATTTGCTTGGAGAACACACATGCCAAGTTAGTACTAATACTCTTGTGATCGTACCAAATATGTTAAGTCTCTGTGTGTGTGTGTTCTAATATGTGATTGATATGCAGCTCTGGTGGGAGATGTTTGAGTGTTGAATACACAGAGAGTGTTGGAGAGATTGCTAAGAGACATGGTTTAAAGCTTCATATTGATGGAGCTCGTATTTTCAATGCTTCTATCGTAATATTCATTCACTTACTCTACTCATTTCCCATTTATTACCCTGTAGCCACATAGTAAACATCTTCATGTATACAATTTTTATGTGTAGGCACTTGGAGTTCCAGTTCATAAGCTTGTAAGGGCTGCTGACTCCGTTTCGGTGAGCAAAATTTCTTTCTTTTTCTCTGTTTTTAACATCTTTAAAGTCTTAGTTTAAAGATATCTATGATGTGTACAACACTGACACACAATGTTTCAGGTGTGTCTCTCTAAAGGTCTTGGAGCTCCTATTGGATCAGTGATCGTTGGTTCACAGAGTTTCATAGAGAAAGCAAAAACTGTAAGGAAAACTTTAGGTGGAGGAATGAGACAAATAGGAGTTTTGTGTGCAGCTGCTTTGATCGCTCTCCAAGAGAACCTCCCTAAGTTGCAACTTGACCATAAGAAGACTAAGTTGTTAGCTGGTACCTTGAGCACCACTCATTCACCCTAACCATTATTTATATTAATTAACCACAGAAGGAAAACTCATTGTTTATACATTTTCAGAAGGATTGAATCAAATCAAAGGGGTTAGAGTAAACGTTGCAGCCGTGGAGAGTAACATGGTACGTACTAATTGTTAAATTTAATATAATACCATGCCTTATCAAGAAAAAAAAATTAATACCATGCATTATGCGGGATTTGAATCCGTATAGTACTGCATCCAATAGGCCAGAGCACTAAATTACATTACTACTACATTACTATTAGTTTTGTTGTCAACAATTGGTTCGACAAGATATGATTCATAGTCAAACTCCTTTGGGCAAACACAATTCCTTAGAATCAAAGTCGGTCATCAACAATAAATATGCTATTCATAAATAATTTACTTTTGTAATTCAGATTTTTTTGGATGTGGAGGATGGATCAAAACTTACGGCTGAGAAACTACGGAAGAGCTTAGAGGAAAATGGGATTCTGGTCATACCGGAAAAGTCATCCCGGTATGTCTCTCAAGAATAGTGTTTTAACATTGATAGACATGCTAGAAATTGTATAGTATGTAACAAACATGTAATCTTTAGCTAATTAATTAACCTTTTATGTGGTTTCAGGATCAGAATGGTTATACACCACCAGATAACAACAAGCGATGTGCATTACACATTGTCTTGCTTACAAGTAAGAAATATCCATTTTTGTCTACTACCCACTTTCTAACATTGATTGAAACTTCTATTCATTTTTCAATTGACAGTTTTGTATGAATTTATGTTTTCTTTGGCAGCAAGCAGTGCAAATGATACAGGAACCAAACCGAATCTGAATTGGCTAAACCGTAATGATTCTTATGCTTTTGGGTGTCGTCAAGAACAGTCACCTCTCTCTCTCTATATATATACTAAATATCGTTTGTCTTAAGTAAATTCTCAATTTAAAGTATTAAAATTGTCATTATCATTCCTCAGTTTGGGATTATAATACATTGCCTTATTGTTAATGTCTTTGTTTACTTCACACTTTTCAATTTTTCCAAGCAACTCACTACTTTCTCAGTAGTCATCATCACGTTAAGTCTCAAAACGCTTTGAATACATAATCAGATGGTAGAATGACAGATGAATGAAGCGTTAAGAGGACGTTGCAACATAATCTCCTTAAAATCCATGTCCGTTGGACTTTCAGAACAGAGAAATAGCCGTGATACCAGTAAATTGTTATTGAAACCAAGCCACATATGATCAGTTTAGTCCGACTAGTAACCAAAACTTATGGTTTCATTAACCCTAAAATCTTCTTTCGTCTCCTTTTTTAATGTTTTGTTTGAGACAGAAGAAGAAACATGGTTTTTAGTTATATCTTTATATCCTTCCTCTGTGAGGGTGTCCAAAAAGAATGAGCAGGAGCCTAATCCTGCAAAACAGTGAGTGGCATCAACTCCGTATGTACATTCTAAAATCTATCCCAAAATCAGCGCCGCTTCTGGATTTCTTCCTTCACCAGTTTGGTTACCAATTCCGAGTTAGACTCACTTAAAACCTGTTGAAGTGAGCTTAGTTCCTCCATGTTAGCTTTCTTGAACAGACATTCAAGGATAGTGTTTGTTGCAACGGGTAATAGACGGTGTCCAGGGGCATTGTGGAGACTTCCTGCATCTGATGATCTGATACTTGTGTTGGCTTCTCTGGGAAGAGAATTTGCAGGAAACTGAACTTGTGGCCGCGAGTAAGGCCTCGAATCCCAATACTCTGTGCAAACTCGATTCACGTCTAATGCTTCAATAGCCTGTTTATTACATTAGATGATCTATATGTCAGCTAGATTTCCAAATGAAGCTTTACATCTTCAAAAACAATTATGCTAACATAATTACAAAAGGGATATATATTTCCAATGCAACTATAAACCTGAGCTGAATTCAAAGCGATTGTACAGATTTACCTGTATGATTGCGGGTGACGTATATCCAAACATTTCAAAACCGTCAGGACTAGTGGAGGGCTGCAAAGGAGGAAGATCTGATTTTCCAGCTTTGTGTTGCTTACTTATCTCTTGATTCACTCTATCTCTTACCATCTCCCAGCATCTTGTAGGCGACAAGTGAATGAACACCTCACGGGGATTACTCTCCAAGTAAACCTGACAGTTCAAGGGCAAGATTTTTACACAATGACCAAAAAAATTCAAGGCAATGCAACCTTTTTTACAGAGACAAAAGAATGGAACAGATTACCATTTAAGATTATTGTCATCAGAAATATTCATATGGTTACATCTTAAAATGAAAAACCACTCTGACATATATTTATGGTGAGTTAAATTACATCGGCATCTGTATAACAACTTACCATGAACAACGGACTGTTGCGTCCAGCATCCAGAATTTCTGAAATGTAGAAACACATGTTTGTTGGATCCAAAATGTTTATGTACCTAACCCGGCTACGAAATCCTGAACAAAATATAATTAGACATTAAGCACTTGCACAATATATTTATGTTGTTGTTCTTAAGTTGCAAATATACAAGACGAGTCACCTTTAGGAAATATTGCTCGGCGGTTGCACCATGATTTCCCAGAAAGCACACATCCATAACTCAAAGGCTCTACATTGCAATTGATTCTCCTCACGACCTTTGCAATACGGGGACCCTTTTGGCGGATGAACCGATCCGGACTATTATTCTGCGAACAAGATGATGTACCTGAATTACTTCTTACCCCATCCACCACATCCAATACTGTCAAACCTCCAGAATTTTTGGATTTACAGCTAGTAGGTTTTCCACCACTGTGGTTGTTAGTGTCCATTCTATTACAAAGATCCAGAGAGATCCCATCAGCTTCGGCATTAACTTCCGTGTGTGATGCAGAATTCGTTACATCCCCTCTCACTGCTCTTTCGTCACTAGTAGACAACGATGTATTTCTTGAATCCGGCAAAACATCTCTTTCAGAAACTGGAGCTGCAATTTTAGTAGAAGCTTCTAACGCTAAAACGTGGATTGGTCGCTCTCGTGGTTCAACATGCTTGCCAGAGGAAACTGCATTTCTTCTCACAAAACCTCGCTTTCTGGGTTTCTCATGCTCATCATCACTGAGGAGTATCACATCATTGGGTAGACTCCGTGAATTCTTTTTACCACTTGCGGACTTAGCAGCTGCGACAGAGAGCATGCCTCCTTCAGGTGGTTGGCAAACTGAAATCTTTGGATCAGAATGATCATTAACAGTTTCTTCTTTGACAGGCTTCATACAGTGGTTTGGCGTTAATTGTTCTTCTTTGTCTTTCAGAATTACATTAATGCCTGATAATTTACTCGCCTTTTCTAACCCTTCACTTAGATCTTCTCTTGATGTTACTTTCAGCTGCAAATCGTTCCCTGAAGATGCAGCTGCTTGTGGACCCAGATTCTTATGCATTTTTTCTTCCTCATCCACCTCCATCTTGCTTACTGGTAAACGTGCACTTAATGCTAATCCTAAATCTTGACGTGCCCATCTATATACAGCACTCAATTTTCCTTCCACTGCCTCAACAAGAACATTCAGTTCGTCGACATCATAGCGAAATAGAAAATATTTACTAACCCATGGACATGAACACAACTGCTTCACATGAGTCAAGCATGAATACTTCTCTGGGGAACAACGGCAACCAGCAGCGGACAGGTGCAAATCAAAGAAACATATACAACACTCCCTCTCGTTGGTAGCATCAAAATTACTGTGCATCTTCAAAGCAAGTGAAGAGTTGCACAGAAATTCTCTTCTTGTACGTTCTATGTCAACACGTGCCTACATTAAAATATGACAAAGTTGATCACCATATTGACAATAAAGAAAGATTATCTGAGTATGTTTGCCAAGCTATCATCAAGGAAGAAGAGGAACTCTCAAACTAGTCATTTGTTCTAACTAATAAAAGGTAAACTAATCTTCCGTCTCCCTTATTAGTTTCGCTGTAGATCCATGTTCTGACCCCTCAAATTAAGAGAAATGAAAATTTTAAACCAATTACAGGCTTGCAACCTCATGCTATAGGTTTAAAACAGACAAATTCACATTACTCATTTACAAAGATACCTCTAGTCTTCCAATCGTTCACACTTGCAGGCATCTAAACTTCATCAAGAGAACAGATAACCATACCTTGAGTGTTTTTGCCAAAATGCCATCCTTTCCACTGAACGCTTTCCACCTTAAGTTATCTATAGTATTCTTCTTCAGTAAGTTCAGTTCCCAGTCAGCTTTTACTACTTCTCTCGCTGCCCCAAGCAACAATTTATCATGCGAAATAGACGTTTTTCTACCTTGTTGACAGTATAACTCTATGGCAATCTGCCCATGAGGTAACCAGTCAACTGGTGCTACATTCACAGCTTCAGCACAGTTGAAACCAGAATTAAACCCAGCATGATATGCCCGAGGAAAAGTCAAGACAAACTCTCCAGCATGCTGGACACAACGGTGTACAGGGACTCCTGCGGTTTTCAGTTTTGACGGGGAGAGTTGGGTAACCTACACGAAAGAGCATGAAGGGTTTATTTTATGTAATCGTGCCTAAACCAATGATGTGCACCCAATGTGTTTAAATCGGTGGAAGTCGATGGGGGAGAAAAATGGATCTATAGAAGTTCCTTCAGGGTTATTAGCTAAAAATTGCAGACACATAATATTGTTATATTCCAGTAAAATTTTATATACTGCACAAGGTTTTCAAAATAAGAAATTGAATAATGAAAGATGCCCATTGTGTGTTTATAGAGCAGAAAAGCTGTGATTTAATTCATCAAAATATCTAACACTTACTAGTTTATGAAGCAAATCAGGCTGTTCTTCGAAAAGGTCAGGCAAATGCTTTCTCATCGCATCCTCGAGTTTAACAGCATCTTTCCCCCCAACACCATACCACAATTTTGGTGCACCCCAGTGCATATAATTTAATGAATACAAGTGGTGATCTTCAACATGCTGTTTTGAGAAAACAAAACCAAATTAACAAAAGGAATGTCAGTTATGGAAATAACAAAAACGAAATGTGATGTAGTCATAGATTATACATCCACAGGAGCGCTGGTGTAAGAAAACCGTGTAGTATGATGACAATAAAGCATTTGGAGTTCCATATGCAGAATGTATTGTACATGAAAAAAACATGAAAATTATTTTGATTTTCCTATTATACAATATCCTCAACCTTACTTTTTAGGGAACTGAATTAAATATCACCCTAGTTTAGCTTTACCATACATGGAAAAGGGACAATTCATTGTGATTATGAAGCACAGAAATTTGATCGACCATTTGTGAATGGATATACAGAAACAAAGTGCATTTTATTGTTGTAAAAGTTTCAGTAGGAGTCTATGTTAGCGTTCAGTAAAAGGTAGATATCAGAATTATGCATAGGCTTTACACAAGGGCAATAAAATCATGCAGCTCACAAAGATCAGTCTTACCCAGCAAAAAGAAGAAAAGCACATCCCAATATACAGCCATGGCACAAGGACACCGGAAATATCACTTCCCTCATACGTAAGAAGAGATGCCGGAAGCCTTGCCAAGTTATTTAAGTTCCAGCCTGATTTTGCATATTTTTCGTCAGAAGAAGAAGCATCGTGACTTAATATCTTGGGAAATCCGCTACCAAATACCCCCGTTTCCAGGTCGGCACCATATAGCACCTTTATTGAAGAAACAACATGGCAGTTAGAAGATACAGAGGCCATTCATAGACCATAAAACCACAAATAATACGGGAAAAACCACAAGGAATAACATTTTACCTCTATCTCTTCAGTAGCTTTCTCTACTATCCGCCAATACTCACCTTCAATATCCTCAATTGCTGGCTTCCAGCAGTCTATCAAATTACCAGCTTTACATTCATTTTCCATAGAAGTTTCACTCTTTTTAAAATACTGAGCCTTGAACTCATCAGCATATTTCTGGAAGTCTTTTAGAGTGAACCCTGGACCAGGTTCAAACCCAAACGTCTCAAGTTCACTCATTCCAGCATTTGCTGAAGAGGGATCGCTCTTGGAATTAGTGACAGAATCCATTCCCGTTTTCATGCATTTTCTTTTCTTCCTTCTCATTTGATTAGAAAGATTTGACGTCTTCTTCATTGAACTCCGATTCTGAAGTTTATCAACTCTCTGGACACGTGTGGTAAATTTAGAACCCTCCCATACTTGCTTTTCTTTCAGTGGGCAGGGGGGTTTCCAGGAAGGAGGAGGAACAATGCGACAAATTCCATACTTTTCAGCCTCTGGTCTTATTTTAGCTATATAACTCAGAGTGTCTTCAAACTCCTAGAAACAGGTTTGCAGTTAATGTCAGAAATATGGATCTAAACAGGTTTGCAGTTTATTCTGTTGAAAAGGTTTGAAAGTAAAGAACAGGAGTAAGACCTCTTCACTTGGGTAAAATACAGGGGAGTCTTCAAGGACAGGCCTACGAGCTTCATCTGGATTCCATCTCGCAGTTACCTGCCAAACTTATCGATATGAGTTTACAGGGTCATGAAGAACTAAAATACAAGTAATGATAAGACATCTAACACTCAAACAAAAGACATTCATAAACTCTGAAGTATTAACTGAGACTGACCTTCTGGCAGTCTTTACAGTCTTCACATCCCCGGACTACTCCCTTTGGCAGAAGAGGCTTCTCATCAGAACTCTGCAAATACGAGATGCATGAGAAAGGCAATGAAAAATATGAGAAGACAAATTTAGCTAAACAAAGAACTAACTTGATCAAGATTTTGAGATGGAGCATTGTCTTTGTTTGCACCAACATCATCACATCCGTTGTAATTTATCCAAGGTCTACGCCTTAGAGCCCGAGCAGCTTTGGCATCGTCAGATTCAGTCTCCATATTAGCTTGTTCAGTTACAGGAACATTTTCAATTCCGTTTTTGGATTTATCAGAAGGAACTACCCTTTTTAAGGTGAAAGTTGCATATGATTCAAATCCAGGAGGAACAGATGGCACTTCATCACTTTCTTCTTTCACACAGATTCTCATAAGTTCTGTTCCCATAACTTCTGGTGCCAACACTACAATTTTGAAGGATCATCAGAACACAAATAATGTATATATATATAATTAAAATAATAGTAGTAATAATACATCACACAATGGAAGGGATTTTTAGGGCAGCGGAATATTATTTGATGATCTCAATTAATCAGAATTTTGTAAGACCCATAGAAGAAAAAAAATAAACTGCTTACAATAGTCTTGATTTAGGGTTTCTTCAATTAGATGGTCAAAATAGCTGAAGCTCCATTAACTGCACCCAGATTTAAGAAATCGAACCTCAGGATCGATAAAAATTAAAAAGGATTAAAAGATCTGAAGAAACCCTAATGATTCAAACTAAGTAATATTTAAAAAAAAAATCCAATTTCATCAGATCTAACCCTAACTTCAACCTGAGATTGAGATAATCATCATCGCATGTCCTTTTCCATATTTGCATAAAATAAAATAAAAACCTAAATAAGAAAATTCAAAGGCATCCAGCAAAAAGCCCAAAAAATGAAACCAACCTTTTCCATATTCCCAGAAAATCAAAGGATGAAAGAAGAAGAAAAGGGCAAAATTGGAATTAAATTAACAGGTCCATCAAATGTTTGTATGTGAGATATCAATAAGAAGAACAAAATCAAGCAGAAGATAATACTTTTTTTCACTGGTTAAGATATAATAGTTTAAATTTAAATCACCTTTTTTTTTTCTAGATAAATTTTAAGATCATGAAAGGAAACATGTGGCTTTTTGCTGGCTTTGTTGATAAAATTTTCTGGGTTTTTTCTTCTATGAATGATGTATGATGATGTCTTGGTTATAAGTTATAACGCTTCAAAAGCAAAGCAAAGAGGATACAATTTCCTATGCAACTTCAACTATTAAGCCAACCAAACAAACATAAAGCAATAAACAAAGTTCATTAACGTTATTATATAATGGCGGATTTTGTTGGGTCATATTACCCAAACTCATTTTTATTCACGGGTGGACATTATCGGATATCCACACAAAATTTTATATTTTATATAATTACTGATAACAATCTCAATTAATATTTTTATATTACATATTTGGTATTTGGTTCGGTTCGTTCTTACCAAATAATAATTCGGTTGTATTATTTTAGTAACTAAATAGGAATCTATTCTTAAAATTTGACAAAATCGATCCATAACTTAAAACTCATCTTAAAATTTATTTTTTAAACTACCATAATACAGCAGGTAAGAATCGAATCATGGTGCCAAATCATTAGCTGGATCATCTTAACTACCAGAGTAAAAGCAATTCGGCAAATCAAAACTAATTTATACTAGTTAATTAATTATTTCTTTTTTATGGGGTCAAAATACTAGTTAATTAATTATATTAGTGCAGTTTTCTGGTTACTTTTTGTTAGTATTAAATTAGTAATTTTAATTATGTAGTTATTTTTGGTTACAATAATTATTTGGAATCGAAGCGACTTGTATTTGAAGTACTCATTCAGAATTGAAACTAAGAAAAACCCAAGCAAAGTAAATTGAATTCTAGTAAGTAACTACATGTTCAAAACCAAAAAAAATAGAAATTAATAGAACTTACCGAACTGAACCGAACCGAATGTCCATGCTGGTAAAATCCATTGTAACTGTAACCAAAACTTTAGAAACCCAAACCGGCACCTGAATTGACCGAAATATTAGATGTGGTGCGATCTTTCATAAGTTCTGTGCATAAAAGCAAAATGTAGTGAAATAGAGGGTGTACATTGTAAATTAAGTATAAACCCTACTTATCATCTCAAACCCCCGTCGAATCCAAGAAAAACCCGCACAGCTTCGTAGAACAAACGGTGAGTTTCATTCACTCTTTTCTCCTGATTTATCTCAAACTTAGCTGTAATTTGAGTGGATTCTGGATTGTAATTTCTCCTCTCTTTCTTTGAAATCCTTGTCTTTCTTCTGTATTGTTAAACCATTTGTTTTTGTTTTTTTTGAATATTACAGATTTGGTCACTTTATTCACTCTCTCACTGAAGAATAGGTTATGAGAAAATCAGGGATTGAACATCCAGATAGCTAAGATTTTTGGGTTTCAATTTATCTTTGAGGTTTATAAGTTTCTTAAAAGGAAAGGTCTCTCTGTTTTGTTAAGTACGTTCTGAATTCTGAGAGATGGCTTCATCCAATTTGCTACTTGAGGTTCACTTCTTGCATATTCCAAGTTGGTATACAAAGCAGGCGAATTTCTGTTTGGTGAATCCTTTGTCTTGTAGAAAATCTTCTTGTTTAGATTGGAAGTATGAAATTGGGGTGAAAAAGGAATTAAAATGCCACGGCTTGCTGAATGATGTGTGCATTGACCATGTCGATGATGTTGAACATCATGCTGAGAGAAGCTCAGAATTTCATCACTATGGTGTTGGTAATAACTTCAGAGCGAAAGTGAGACCGAGGAAGCATATTGGTTCGTCACTTTTGTCCTCTGATGGACCAATTGTTCAGAATGAAGAAGATAAAAACAATGAGATCCTTCAAAACCTTTGTAGCAATGGGAAGTTAACAGACGCGTGCAAGCTTGTCGAGGTGATGGCACGTCATAATCAGGTTCCTCATTTTCCTTCTTGCACAAACTTAGTCCGTGGTCTAGCCAGAATTGATCAACTGGATAAAGCAATGGGAATCTTGAGAATAATGGTAATGTCTGGTGGGGTTCCGGATACGATTACCTATAACATGATCATCGGAAATCTTTGCAAGAAAGGGCATATAAGATCTGCTTTGATCCTCTTAGAAGACATGGGTTTGAGTGGGAGCCCCCCAGATGTGATCACATATAATACAGTGATTCGATGTATGTTCGATCATGGGAAAGCTGAGCAAGCCATTAGGTTTTGGAAGGATCAACTGCGGAACGGTTGCCCTCCATATATGATTACATACACGGTTTTGGTCGAACTCGTGTGCAGGTACTGTGGAAGCACTCGGGCGATTGAGGTTTTAGAAGACATGGCGGTAGAAGGTTGTTATCCCGATATTGTCACATATAATTCTCTGGTAAACTATAACTGCAGGCGAGGGAATTTGGAGGAGGTGGCTTTGGTCATTCAGCATATTGTATCTCATGGATTGGAACTCAACACTGTGACTTACAACACTCTCCTACATTCCCTTTGTTCCCATGGGTACTGGGATGAAGTAGACGAGATTCTAGAAATCATGTACCGGACGTCCTACTGTCCAACAGTTATCACTTACAACATCTTGATTAACGGTTTGTGCAAAGCTGGGCTTTTGGGTCGTGCAATTGATTTCTTCTACCAAATGCTGGAACAGAAGTGTTTGCCTGACATTGTCACGTACAATACAGTTATAGGAGCCATGTCCAAAGAAGGAATGGTTGATGATGCGATTGAGTTACTTGGACTGCTAAGCAACACACGTTGTTCGCCAGGCTTGATCACGTATAACTCTGTTATTGATGGGTTGGCCAAAAAGGGATTGATGGAGAAAGCATTGGAGCTGTACCATCGGATGCTGGATGCTGGAATCTCTCCAGATGATATAACCCGTCGATCTTTAATATATGGTTTCTGCCGGGCAAACTTAGTTGAAGAAGCCAGTCAAGTTTTAAAGGAGACAAGCAACAGAGGAAACGGGATCAAAGGCAGCACTTACAAATTGGTAATTGAAGGGCTATGCAAGAAGAGAGAGATGGAAATGGCCATACAGGTTGTTGAGATAATGGTAACAAGTGGATGTAAGCCAGATGAGACTATATATACTGCAATAGTTAAAGGTGTGGAAGAAATGGGCATGGGAAATGAGGCTGAGCAGTTGCAGAAAAAGCTGAAGCAATGGAAACTCTTGAGAGAAGTGTAAAAAACGTATCGAAGTCTTTCTTCCGTCGGTTCTTTTAAGCCTTTTGTACAGGAAACCAGTTTTGTAGGTTGACAATGATTGGATCAGGAAAGCTAGAACCATCAATTGTTCAATTCGGTTCCAGTCTCTTGTCACTCTTTTGCTCTTCTTTTTTGTACCCGTTCATTTTCCGTGAGATGAGTTATAATATACCCGTAAAGGTCGAATTTTGTAAAGGATACTCAAAGTTCAAGGATGTGATCCATCAGCCCCTTTATGGAAACACACTCCTGTCAGACCAACTGTATTTCTACTTTTTGTGGGTCTCAGAAACACATCCTAAATCATAACCTTAGACCATAAAGATATACGCAATTTCTTATTGTTGAAAGACTGCTTTCTACAAAATAGTTAAAACAACAAACATACTGGAAGTTGCATATTGAGAAATGCAACGTAAATCCATACTGGACAAACGAAACCTTGCGATAATAAAAGCAATGATTACTCTTATAAATACTTAATCGCCTTATGATTTACAAGACGCAAGCCTCGACATGATTAGAAATGAACCCTAACTAAAGCTCTAATTATATCCCGGCAATGAAACTATAATCGGGATCATCTATAATCTAAAGGACGTTACAAATGTCACTATTCTCTTTAATTTTGGTTTCAGTCTCGATAAAAAAAGGAAAAATAAACTCAACTTTTTTGCAATATTCATACACTATTTAATTTACCTCTGAAAGTTTGGATGTGGGTGTAAAATCTTCCCACGATATGACGCGCCCACACTCCCCACAAACCGTACTGGTACCGACTTTTCTTCCTTGGCTTATGAGTGTAAGCTGGTGTGCGATTCTTGTGCAGTTGCGAACCACGAAACGACTTCTGTTGAACCCCTTTGGCTGTGGTAAGGGTTCTGTTTGTATGGAAGGAGGTTTTGGGAGCGTTGGAGATTCACTGAGTGGGATTCGCTGAACTTCTTCCCATTCAAGCGCTCTTCTGTAAACTTCCCAGGCCAAGTCTTTTTCTTCCTTTGTCAATCTTTCTTCTTCATTCTCTTGTAGCAATGTCTCGTGCTCATGGAAACTGGAAATCCAGCTAGTAAAAGAAAGGATAGAGAGCGTCATTAAGCAAGTAGCGTCGAAAATCAAAGAATGTATGCATATGCACCGATTGTGATTATGGTTACGCTTGCCAAACTTACTTTGGGCCGTGTCTCTGTAGTAACTTCTCCATCATTTTGTCGCAACCAACACGAGGTAAAGTGGTCTTCTGTTTCTGTGAATTCCCCACAAGAGAGCTTTGTGCCGCTCCATTTTGCTTGCTTGTATCACTTACGGTGTCGGATTTCTCATCATCATCATCAAATTCAAAAAGATGTAACATCTCTTCTTTAGAGATAGTCCTGTGCACTTGTTGTCTATCCACCACTCTCGCAGCAAGCCCCTCCTTGGTCACCTAAGCATATCAACAGATCTGGTTCATGAATATGTCTTCTTGAAAGAACAGAATACTAAACCCAAATAAGTTTTTGCCTTTCAATACCTGACGTTTATATATTTTTTCTTCAATAGTCCCTCGTGCCATCAACCTGTACGCAAATACTGGCTTCTTTTGGCCAAACCTGCAAACAATAAGTCCACGAGATAATAAGCCACATTATTTAGTGCTATACTGACAAATTTCATTTCCATTAGTCCTCAAATTACCTCCACGCTCGAAATATAGCTTGAAGATCATAGGTTGGATTCCAAGAACCATCAACGATGATCACCCGGTTAGCAGCATAGAGATTAATTCCAAGGGATCCCGCTCTGGTTGAAATTAGAGTGCATTTCACCCTTTTGTTATCAGGCTCATTAAAACTTTCAACCAACTTTTGGCGTTCTGAACTTTCAATTTTTCCATCAATTCTGCATTCATCAAGGGAAGTTAGTGCCCTTTTAATTGTTCAAACAACATTCATACTAAATATTACAGAACAAAATACCGACCTATACCAATCTTTTCCCTTTTTCCAGAACTTTCCTTGTTTGCTATGCCGAGGGACTCTTGAAAGATAAAGTTCTATGAGATCCAACGTCGGGATACTCTGGCTAAACACAAGTGCCTTATCCCCCACATCAGCACACATGGATAAAATATCCAACAGCAATATCATTTTCCCACTATAGTCCGACACCTTATAATTATTTTTGTGAAGTAGGTCGACCCACCAATCCTGGCACAAAGACAGAGTCAGAATCAGATCACAAGTGTATTATTGCATTACTAACCTGTTTTTAGCAGTAATTACTAATTCAGTCAGACTGAGTAGACTATAGTTACCTTCTGGAGGTAGCCATCAACTTTATCCTGCAAATCACTCATAGTTCTCTGTTTCTCTGTCAATAAATAAAACAAAAAAAATTAACACTGTATTAGTAAAAAAATTTACAGTTCTTGGACTTTGTAATACTAGTAAACCAAGAAAAAACACTCCTTAAAACTCAATAGAATATGATTAAACTAGAAACATACACGTTCCAGGAACAAGTCTTCTTTAAATTATTGCATGTCACAAAGGTTACTGTTGGGAACAAAGTCACAGAACAATAAAATTATACCTCCAGCGACGAGCAATCTTATTCAAACTATAGAGGTACACAAAAGTTTAATTCCTACAGCACCTCAGCATTTCCTTACATCAAAACAAAAGTGAGAGCAGTGACAATTGATAGTTACCTCCGGTAACCATGTTGTAGTCTATATTTTCATCACTTGAGCAGTCATCTGGAATATCAACAATACTACCACGACGACCATTTTTGCTATCTTCTCTTCTTAACTGCGGAATCCCTGGATGATTCAAAATCTGGGAGATGCAATAATACAGAGAGGAATCAGAATACAAAAAGGGATACCAAATAAATTCTACAGATGGGCTTTAAGTTATTACCATATTTTTCACTCAAGTGAGTAATTAATTTAAGCATAGTAAGGGGTAACATTTATACCTGAGTTTTATAAAAATAAAAATAATAATAAAATAATAATAATAATAAAAATAATAATAATAATAATAAAAATAAAATAAAATAAAATAATAATAATAATAATAATAAAAATAATAATAATAATAATAAAAATAATAATAATAATAATAATAATAATAATAATAATAATACTAATAATAATAATAATAATAATACTAATAATAATAATAATAATAATAATAATAATAATAATAATA